>VMBQ01004778.1:0-11932 GCA_007657795.1 Dreissena rostriformis
GCTCACCCCGAGCTATCGCTCAGGTGAGCTAAAAAGGGCATGACGTTAGAAAGTGTCAGTTGAAAAAGGGGCATACCTTTTATAATTTATTACATAGGACGAAAAAAACACACAAACATTAACAACTTCATATTATGTGGAACAATGTCTGCAATTTTGAATCGTGATCATTGAAGTTTGAGGGGTATGAAAATAAAAACATACATAGTATAGCAACCATGATATCAGATTACAAATAATCGTACCATTTTATACCCCAAACTCATGAGCAAGTAGACTTATGACAGGGTTTATACAGATATTACCTTTGAAAATGTGACAATGATGCCATCTCAGAAGCATGCCTCACCTTTGAACATGTGACCATGATGTCATCACAGAAGCATGCCTCAACTTTGAACATGTGACCATGATGCCATCACAGAAGCATGCCTCACCTCTGAACATGTGACCATGATGCCATCACAGAAGCATACCTCACCTTTGAACATGTGACCATGATGCCATCACAGAAGCATGCCTCACCTTTGAAAATGTGACCATGATGCCATTACAGAACATGCCTCACCTTTGAACATGTGACCATGATGCCATCACAGACGCATGCCTCACCTTTGAACATGTGACCATGATGCCATCACAGAAGCGCAGATGCAGGACGGCCTCACAGTGGTGTATGAGTGTGTTGACCATCTCGCCCGTGCGTACGTCCCAGACCCGCACGGTGGAGTCACTGGAGCCCGAGATGATGATGTTGTTGTCGTACTGCAGACACAGCACGGAGCCCGTGTGGCCGGTGAGTACCTGTACACACTCCAGGGAGTTTCGGTCCCAGATCTGTGCGTGAAAGGAAACATTTACTGGGGTGCACAGTTAAACAAAAAATAATAATAAAAGCCGAAAGTGTCGTCCCTGATTAGCCTGTGCGGACTGCACAGGCTAATCTGGGATGACACTTTACGCACATGCATTAAACCTCCTTTTCACAGACTCCTTTTATACCTTAGACACAGTGAGACTATGCATAATTATGGTGTTATTGTAAATTTTTGTGAGTGTTATTAAGCACCTGAACATAATCCAGAGTGTAAGGACTAAATGCAGTACATAAACAGTCTGACTCAGAGAGGAGAATTGAGATTGACTGGGGTACAGATTGACCATCACTCTTACTTTCTTATACCTAAGACACTAAGAGACTATGCATATTCTAATAATTATGATGTTACTTTGTTTAATGGTGAACCTGCTCACATTTGTGCTGGGTGAGCTGGTTTAGTTTAGTTTAAACCTATTTATATTAGCTTGATTGCATCGAAAGCCTAAGGCTTATTTGAAACGTTCTCGAGTCCATTTCCTAGAACTAGAACCCTTGGTGTCTTTTGGGGAGATTTAAAGAACACTCCCACTGTGGGGATCGAACCAGTGATCTCCCGATTGCTAGGCAGGCACCATATCCACTACGCCACAGCGAATTTACCAGTAGCAAGTGCACATAAATGTGAGTGACTGACAACTGCTCTTTTCGTAGTCCAGTATTCTACAGAGCTACCCGGTTTGGTGTGATCTCTAATTTAAATGCATATTTACAGGTATTGGTACACTTCCAGCTTTTATGGAAGTTTTCGTTTGAAGGAAAGCCTCTTCTTAACGGAAGTCCAGTTTAGGCGGAAAGAGTCGTCCCTGATTAGCCTGTGCAGACTGCACAGGTTATCCCTTAGCCTGCTAACTATTCTTGTATCCTACCTTGATTGTGTTATCTCTCAGTCCGCTAACTATTCTAGTATCATCGTACTGCAGGCAGTAAACCCCCTTGCTTGTCTCACTTCTACAGTGTATACGTTGTAAAGTGTGTCTACCTGTCCGCCAATTGGTTTCTATTCTCTGTAATCAAAGGCGAACAATTCATATTAAATTCTGAATAGGTTTCTATTTTCTGTTATTTAACATTACCCAATTGGTTTCTATTCTCTGTAATTTAACACGTACCCAATTGGTTTCTGTTCTCTGTAATTAAAGGTGTGCAAATTCTGATTGGTTTCTATTCTCTGTTATTAAACATGTACATTTCCAAATACATTGTGAATACGCACAAACACAAAGTCTGTTATTTAACCCTTTTCCACTCAGATCCGAATTTTGGCATGTTTGCAGTCCCTTACAAAATCAAATTAAATTAAAGACCTTTCTTTGTACATTCAAGTGTCAAAGGCTTCAAGCCAAACTCTACGATACTGATGAGCAGCAAACAGCATACAACCTTAACAGCCAGTGAGTTACTTGCAGGTTGTTAAAGCTCTATCCTGGTTGCATATAGCGAATTTCCCCTTGCTTCTAAGGGTTAAAATACTGAGCACACCAAAAATCTTTGGCAAGGCTACCGTAAGTAGCACAGATTCTGTTATAAAACTTCACCACTGATATTAGTGTTGTTTTATTGCGAGTTTTGTTTAGCTTGTCAACTTAAAACAATTTATCTTTTTCAGGGACAATATAATTAAGTACAATTTGAGACACCTTACATTATTTATTGGTAAAATATTACATAAATATAAACAAGAGATGTATTTGTCAGAAACACAATGCCCCCTAATGCGCCGCTTTGATTTTTTTTTTTACCTTTGACATTGAAGGATGGCCTTGACCTTGCATGCACATGCATGCCAAATACGAAGTTGCTATCTTCAATATTGCTTTTTAAGTTATGACAAAACTTTAATATTGGTTAAAGTTTTGGACAGACATAATGACAGACAGACTGACAGACAGACAGACAGACAGGCCAAAAACAATATACCCCCCTTTTTTTAAAAGGGGGCATATAAAAAGTTCCTTGATTATTTGTGGGTCAAGAAATCTGTAGATCTTGTGACAACTTATATTTATGTCCTTAGATATTTGTGTGTAAAGATTTCTGTAGAACTTGTGACAACTTATATCTATGTCCTTAATTATTTGTAGGTAAAGATGTCTATAATATGTGACAACTTACATCTATGTCCTTGATTATTTGTGGATAAAGATGTCTATAATATGTGACAACTTACATCTATGTCCTTGATTATTTGTGGGACAGATGTCTATAATATTTGACAACTTACATCTATGTCCTTAATTATTTGTGGGTAAAGATTTCTGTAGAACTTGTGACAACTTACATCTATGTTCTTTATTATTTGTGGGTAAAGATGTCTATAATATTTGACAACTTAAATCTTTGTCCTTGATTATTTGTGGATAAAGATGTCTTTAATATTTGACAACTTACATCTACATGTATGTCCTTGATTATTTGTGGGATAAGATGTCTATAATATGTGACAACTAACATCTATGTCCTTGATTATTTGTGGGTAAAGATGTCTATAATATGTGACAACTTACATATATGTCCTTGATTATTTGTGGGTAAAGATGTCTATAATATTTGACAACTTACATCTACATGTATGTCCTTGATTATTTGTGGGTAAAGATGACTATAATACGTGACAACTTACATCTATGTCCTTTATTATTTGTGGGTAAAGATGTCTATAATATGTGACAACTTACATCTATGTCCTTAATTATTTGTAGGTAAAGATGTCTATAATATTTGACAACTTACATCTATGTCCTTGATTATTTGTGGGTAAAGACTTCTGTAGAACTTGTGATCTTTTGGTGGTTCTCCTGGCCGTGGTTTAAACAAATACTGTCCCCTGGAAATATAAACGCCCATTAATGAAGTGTCTATACTGGCACATCAACGCCCATTAATGAAGTGTCTATACAGGCACATCAATGCCCATAAATGAAGTGTCTATACTGGCACATCAACGCCCATAAATGAAGTGTCTATACTGGCACATCAACGCCCATTAATGAAGTGTCTATACTGGCACATCAATGCCCATTAATGAAGTGTCTATACTGGCACATCAATTAAATGAGCCATGATCATGGAAAACTGGGCTTAATGCATATGTGTTGTGTCGTCCCAGTCCGCATAGGATAATCAGGGAAGATACTTTCTGACTTAACTGGATTTTTCTTTAGAGGAGACTTCCTTTAAACGATAAAATTCTATAAAAGAGGAAAGTGTGGGACTACACTTAATTCGCACACATTAATCTAAGATTTCTATCAAAGAGGCTAAAATGAGCTTCTTTGGTGAATCATATTCTTTCTTGAAAGATTAGGCTGTTCGTGCTCTGATGTGCACAGGTACTTAACCTGTGCACATCAGAGCATGAACAGCCTAATCTTTCAAGTAAGAATATGATAGCTTTTGTAAAGAAGGTTTATACGTCTGCACTATGCCAAGTACATTTAATATGCACTGACCTTTTTTATGACCTGAATGCACACCAGTACTTTAAAGCAGAAGGTAATCTACATAAAACACAACAAGCTGCAAATAAAAGAAATCAATGCCTAATGCATGCACCTTGCAAATTGACAACATATATGTTACCAGTTTGGGTTAAAATTAACAAAAACAAGAGATGTGTTTGTCAGAAACACAATGCCCCCTACTGCGCTGCTTTGAAATACAATTTCTATTTATCATTTGGCAGGTATAGAAATTATCTCCCTTCAAAGCTTGTTACTTCCCTTGGATTTTGTTATTTGACCTTTGACCTTGAAGGATGACCTTGACCTTTCACCACTCGAAATGTGCAGCTCCATGAGATACACATGCATGCCAAATATCAAGTTGCTATCTTCAATATGGCAAAAGTTATGGCCAATGTTTAAGTTTTCAGACGGACGCACAGAGTGACGTACTGACAGATCAACTGCTATATGCCACCCTACTGGGGGCATAAAAATCCAAATGATCAAATTCCCCATTTGTCAACATTTGATACACAATTTTTGTAATCACTTAGAATTATCATTAACAAGAGATGTGTTTGTCAGAAACACAATGCCCCCTACTGCGCCGCTTTGATTTTTTTTTTTTACCTTTGACCTTGAAGGAAGACCTTGACCTTTCTCCACTCAAAATGTGCAGCTTCATAAGATACACATGCATGCCAAATATGAAGATGCTATGATCAATATTGCAAAAGTTATGACCAATTTTTGAAACCTAAACGCACGTGTGACGGAATTTCAGAAGGACAGACAGACAGAGGGACGGACAGACATGATCACTATATGCCACCCTACCGGGGGCATAAAAACTATAGGGTAAAAAAAGATTGCATTTCAGGTAAAAGTTTGACATAAAAATAGGTAAGAACAGCATTGAATTGTTAAACTCTTTTTGCATATTTTTTTGTAAAAAAAACTTTGAAAATGTTCAATTATCTACAGGTCACAGAAAGCAACATATTGCAACAGCTAGTTTTTCTTTCGCCAGGAAGAGATAGGATATTGGTAAAACTGGATTTTAATATCACATCGCACCACTTTGTCACAGACATAGCATCCATGCCCTTGGCAAAGTTCCAGGGCACATAACTCAGGAATAAATTGATTGCAGAGATCAAGGGCACATAACTCGGGAATAAACTGATTGCAAAGATCAAGGGCACATAACTCGGGAATAAACTGATTGCAGAGATCAAGGGCACATAACTCAGGAATAAATTGATTGCAGAGATCAAGGGCACATAACTCGGGAATAAATTGATTGCAAAGATAAAGGGCACATAATTCGGGAATAAATTGGTTGCAGAGATCAAGGGCACATAACTCGGGGAATAAGTTGATTGCAAAGATCAAGGGCACATAACTCAGGAATGAGTCGATTGCAAAGATCAAGGGCACATAACTCAGTAATAAATTGATTGCAGAAGTCAAGGGCACATAACTCGAGAATAAGTTGATTGCAAAGTTCCAGTGCACATAACTCAGGAATGAATTGATTGCAAAGATCAAGGGCACATAACTCTGGAATAAATTGATTGCAGAGATCAAGGGCACATAACTCGGGAATAAATTGATTGCAAAGATCAAGGGCACATAACTCGGGAATAAGTTGATTGCAAAGATCAAGGGCATATAACTCAGAAATAAGTTGATTGCAAATATCAAGGGCACATAACTCGGGAATAAGTTGATTGCAAAGATCAAGGGCACATAACTCGGGAATAAGTTGATTGCAAAGATCAAGGGCACATAACTGGGGAATAAGTTGATTGCAAAGATCAAGGGCACATAACTCGGGAATAAGTTGATTGCAAAGATCAAGGACACATTACTCGGGAATGAATTGATTGCAAAGATCAAGGGCACATAACTCGGGAAAAAATTGATTGCAAAGATCAAGGGCACATAACTCGGGAACAAGTTGATCAATGGGACACAGTTCGGTCTGTTGCATAGCTTTAACAATCCAATGTGACTCACCATCCCCTGCGGTCTGCCAGGCCCCTCCAAAGGTTGTCTGTGAAGGTCATACGCTCCATGAGTTTCTTCCACAGCATGCCATCCGAGATCACCCTGTACCACTCCTTACACACTAGCTCGGCTGAACACAGGGACTTGGCATCCAGGTATGAGAGAATTGTCTCTGCTACATGGTCTAAACCTTTGGCTGGAAACAAAATGAGTTACAGTCAAGAAACTAAACTTTCTGAAAAGGTGGAGTTAAGAATAATAAAAGTATTATATGAAAAATAAATGTTTATTTTTTAGATACATTCAACCTGTATAACTTGGCGGTGATAATATTAGAACAAATGTTTTGACCAAGTTTCAGGGAGATAAGACAAACTATGCATATTATAGTTTTTTTTTATTTGACCTAAAGACCTTGTTTTTGACCTTTGAAAGACTTTTTTTTACAGATATTTGCCAACAACCCTACCTGGCAGTGCGGAGATAAAGTCCCTCTGCAGCATGGGTTTCAGGTATGAGTTGATCTGCCCATGTTGGTAGTGGCACATCTTGGAGAGAAGGTGCTCTACGAAGGCAACCTGCAGTGATACAAACTCACTTTTAACTATCTTTAGTACTCGTTCTGGGAAAACAGGGTGTAATGAATGTGCGTAAAGCAGTGATTTTTTTTCACCCAATTGGGAACGAGTCCAGTACCCATGCCATTGGGAATTTTTCGTGAAATCATGAAATTGGGGAAAAAACAATTCGCGAAATCTTCTAATTTGGAAAAATCAAGTTGTGAGTTGTACCAATTGAAGAATGGTTTTTTAATGACTTTGTTTAACTTTTGTCAGCTTAAAATGACACAGGAAAGCAACATAAACTTTTATTCACAGTCTTGCACAAACAACAACATGCTATCGGAACACAGATTGTTACAGACACAGTTCTCTGTTTTTTATCTCCTTTTAATATATCAGCTTCGTCATGTTCGTCGTCAATCTGCATTTGGCTACTGTCATCTTCGACAATTTTTGTTGCAGTATACTGAGGGGAATGGGTGGACGAAACAGACATCCAACTTTATACGAAGCCAAAATCGCTTAACGATTTGCTTTTGACTTCACTAGGCTATATTTCTTTCTGTTATACTTACATGTACTATTGTGACTCATGGCAAATATTGCTGGAAGCGTAAAAAAATTCAGACTGGTTTATATTTCGCAATAACAAACATGTATTTAATGTACGAATGTAAAGTTAAATGTTTAAACCAGTCAATGATTGTGAAGTCAAATCGAAGGCAAGTTAAAATGGTCTCTAAAAACGCTAAGTTGGCATTTTCGAGGATTGTTTACTTGATTTTGATTGGGATTTTTTGTATTTTTTCAGAAATTGGGAACGGTCCGGTTCATTTTGGGAACGGGTCTGTAGGTCATTGGTGGGTCCGTTTACCAGACCCGTCCAAAGAAGGAAAAAACACACTGGCGTAAAGTAACGTCCCAGATTAGCCTGTGCGGATTAAACCTGCTTATCTGGGACAACGCTTTACTCACATGCATTAAACCACATTTTCCATGGCATAAAGTATCGTCCCTGATTAGCATGTGCACACTGCACAGGCTACTCTGGGATGACGCTTTACATGCATGCATTAAGCCCCATTTTCCCAGAGCAAGGCTCACCTGGTGGTCATAGTCATCTAATATTAAAAATTCCATAAAGGCGGAACGTGTTGTTCCAGAGCAAAGCTAACCTGGTCGTGTTCGGTCCAGGCATCAAACAGCTTCACACACCCGTCTCTCTCCTTAAGGTACTGGGGAGACAGTACCTCCTCCGTGCTCCCGGGGTTGAGAGACTTCAACATGCTGATTGTGTCCACCTGAAGGCACAGAATAGAAACATCTTTACATTAATTAAACAGAGTATGGTGATGAAGAATAGACACTGATACTGCCTTGTTGAAGGAGTTTGCTGTTATGGTGCACCAATGAACAGTGAGGTGCTCCAAAACGTTGGGAGGGAGGGCAATTTCACGTAGCAGTGTTGTTCAATATTTGTTCTGTATTTTGGGAAAATCAGGCTTAATACAAGTGTGTAAAGTGTCCTCCCATATAAAACTGTGTAGTCCACACAGGCTTATCTGGGAAGACACACTGCGCCTAGACTGAATTTTTGTTCAGAAGAGACATCTTTTAACCAAATATTCCATGAAAGTGAAAAGTGCCGTCCCTGATTAGCCTATGCTGAGTGAAAAGGCTTATCTGGGATGTCACTTTATCCTCATGCATTAGGCCCAGTTTTCCTAGAACGTGGGTTAATTTGTCAAAATAGCAGTTTTTTTTTACCTGTACCATTCCCTAGGGTCTTAAAGAAAACCCCTGATTAACACAAAATACAGGTATATCTACAGTTATATTGTTTAAATATGCAAAACATGATTAACCTTCTGATACTTATACTTACTTACATTGTTAAAGCCCTTTGAACTAACAACATCTACGTACACACAGTGTCTAGCTCCCATCTTATTTGTTTGTAAACAAACATGAACAGTAAACTAGCACACCTAACAGTAGAATAGTACATGTACCTACTATCAGATCAACATGAGTTATGTACAGCTAATGTGTCATGACCCTATGATTTTAGACTCCTTATTATCATGAGATGATGTCATTTTCCCGAAAATAGTTATAAACAATTGAGTGAACCAATTACAAAGAGATAATAACCATCACAAATACACTTTAAAAACATAGAAAATAAACACAGTTACAAATGTAAATGCAGATAATGGCATACATTGTGTAAATATTGAGATGATGGTGAAAAATGTGAATACCTGGTATACAAAGACTAATCAGACTAATCAGTATCCCGTAATTGTTTTTATTTACTTTATTATAACATGTATATTTGTTATAAATGTTAACTGAGGAACTGACTTATAGACCACAAGAACATATCAAACTTGTGTTGTAGGCCACTTTAATGTGTCGCGTTCTGAGAAAACTGGACAAAATGCATGTGCGTAAAGTGTCATCCCAGATTAGCCTGTGCAGTCCGCACAGGCTAATCAGGGACGACACTTTCCACATAAACTGGATTTTCGCTAAGAAGAAACATCATTTTTAACAAAAAATTCCATAAAAAAGCGGAAATTGTCGTCCCTGATTAGCCTGTGCGGACTGCACAGGCTAATCTGGGATGACAATTTACGCACAAGCATTATGCCCAGTTCTCTCAGAACATGACACTTATGTCTGTTGTAATCACATTTGACAACTTTTCCTAATTTCCTTTACCAATTTTCTCTTTTTCCCTTAATAAAATGATTTCCCCATGGATTTCAAGGCCATTTCTCGGGAAAAACGTTGATTGCCAGCCGTGTCTCACCAGGCCTGTTTCTACCACTATTTCCCAGTGCCAAATATACATGTTTTCATAAAATTCTGACTTGTCTTCACTTCCTCAATTTTATTTTGTGTGTAAGGTGGGATGGGAGGAAATGATGTCTATTAAAGCCGGCCGAGTTGATGTTGGTTTATTTTCTAATTTGTGTTATGTGTCGCCAAAAAAGTGATTATGAGTCAAAATGTGATGGTATTCCTGTCAGATGTGCAAAAACTTGGGTTAAAATCGGTCCAGAAATGCCCAAATTCAGTACAGAGATAGGGCTTTTTAATTTCTGTCCATGGACAGAAATGACCTAAATTTAAACACTCGCGGGTCACATGTAAAACCACGTGACCATTGCATCATTGTTTACAACGCCATTTGCCATGGACAACCCGTGTTATTTAGTAGTTCTTCTTTGTTTTGAAAAGCGCGGAAGTGGAAATCACGTGAAATTGGCGCTCACGTGTCCCAAAGCGTGCATACGTCACAGGCTAATAATAATATTGAGGATTCCGTTATGTACAAGATTAGGTTTCGTATTTTTTATGCTTTTGGAATTTTTTGGCACAATTTTTGCGAAAATCAGTATGGAAGAGTTAAGCTTAAGAATGTATCTGACGAATACTGATCAATTCTGGTCAGTTGAGAAAACCAAATTGTTGTGTGAAATATCAACTCGGCCGGCTTTAAAGTTGTTTAAAACTATATCATGTTGATATGACAATATGTGGAATAATTAGGTACACAAACTAATAAAACTGCAACTGCCTCTGATGCGATTACATGTTTCTCCCAAAACCAGGTATTCATGGAACGTTTTTGCCTAAACTGCGCGTTTAAATGCCCTTTTTAAAAGTAATGCGCCATGCCCCTTTGCCCTCCGGGATAAAACACTAAATATCTCCATCCAAACTCCAAGTTATTAAGTGGAAACTGTTCTTCTATTTTTAGTTACAGCTCCTTTGACCTTGACCTGACACACCCCATACAATTCCAAACTACATGATCTCCATGCAAGATTGATGTTTCAAAAGTGTCATCAAGATTTTGTCACTGCAAACTTAAGTTTTTGACCGTAAACCCCTTGTTTGATGCTGCCTGTCTGCCTGTCCACAAAACCCAAATATTATAACAGGACTTTCAACGTCATTGAAAACATGGTTAATTAACTGATAAACTGACATGACACTCTGTTTGTAAATGCACACTGAAATTGTAATCAACAAGAAGTTAGTGCGAATTCCAATATAATTATTATTAATGTCTCGGTAATAATTAATATGTTGTCAATTGAAGAAAAAATCTATATTTAAAAGCATAGTGATGCTTACAACTGTGACGCCTATTTGTAGACAAAACTGGCCCTGTGCATGCAAATAAATTGTGAACACATTAACATTTTAGTTTTATCCTTAGATATCTCAATATTGATTAAATAACAATGATCTTGAAAACAGCTATTATCTGTAGGAATACCATTTCTACAACAACATACAATAGTCGGTTAACACAAACACCAATAAAGAATCCAACAAAATGCATGTAAAGTGCCTAATTTGAATACAATTATCCATGACATGGTATGTTGCTACAGTCTGCAAAACTAACATTTTCGTCTTCATAGCCAATGTGGCTATGAAACTTTCAACATTTTATAGCCAGAGGCAATTTTTCATAGCCAATTTTTTTTCCACTGATATCATGAAAGGACGTCAAGAGTCTGTATACATGTATTGCAATTAAGGGGTTTGAGTTGTAAACAAATCAGTAGTGTTAAGACTTTTATTCCATTCTTGATGTGTGGCTTATTTACAAGAGTTCTGAGAATTCTACACAGAATTATGTTATTTTAATTGTTTTCAAAGTTTTTATCTGAGTCAGCATAATAATTGTCAGCATCATGATCTACGGCCATATCCATTGTCACATCAACTGCCTTTTCAATTATATGGATTATCGAGATATATGCATAAATGATATAAATTGTCAGTCATATTAAAACAATTCGAGAGTATAAGAAAATACATCTACATCTACATGTTTACGTCCCAACAATCGATTACCGATTATCACTGGGCGGCGCTGTCAGAGAGACAGTTGTTAGCTAGAAAAATTTACAGTAAGTTAGTAAGTAAAAGGTAAAAAAAAACAGTATTTTACAGTTAAAATAGGACTGCAGATAGATTACATATTGACCACCGCCAGCCTCTCT
>VMBQ01004778.1:13096-44823 GCA_007657795.1 Dreissena rostriformis
CTGATCTGCTTATACAGTACAGGCAGCGTGTACTTGGACAAACGTCACCCGTCGCGGTGTTCATTTTACGGTGTTCGCTTACCAAACGACCCCCGCGATGGGTGTTCAGATCAAATATTCGCGGGGGCCGTTTTCCATAAGGTGGACACCGCGAATCACCGCGGACCCATAATATCTACCGCGGTGTTCATCGTGTTCGCTAGAAATAAAATAATTGAACATAAACGTAGGTCGGTACCAATTTGCAGAAAGAATCTACCGTGCGTTTGAATGTTATAGGTGTCATTTGGTGTCTAAAAAATTAACAACGATTACGAACAATCACAATCGATTACCGCATACATGCAAAAATTCCCGTCTCTGTCCATTACCCGATAATCCCGAGATTTCCGATTTCATGCAAATTCTGGTCAATGTTGACGATAAAAGTGTGATAGAAATGCAAAAATCACAAACGTTCGCCATATCTCTAAACTATCAAATGAATTTCGGCATATGTTTCTATTTAAAGATTTGATGAAATAAGCGCCCAATCAGAACAGGTGTATTCCAACATTCGTAAATCACCTGACGCCTAGTGCGCGCGTTGTGTAGAGTTCATGTTCTGTTACAAATTGTAGCCACAAATAAATACATGTATATATGCCCATGATATTTTCATTTTCTTTGTTCTGAACCATAAAAAGCGCGCGAAAATTGGCGTGGGTGTATTTATTTTTTACACAAAATCTTCGTAGCGCAGACAACATTGGGATCTTTTAATTTCGATTTAAAGTTTCGTAGTGAATTTCTTCTCAAGTACCGGGGTAGCTCGCGAATGATTTGGAATTGACATTTCATCTGAATAAAATAAAAATCAAACACGCTGTAACACGCTATATTTAGATTTCATGCAACATGTACAAGTCATTTTCTGGAATTCGGGAGAAATGAAACCAAATTTTGTGAAAACAAAAAGGTCCATTGCATTGATTAACACCATAAAAGTTAATCGTATTGATCATCTAAACGCTTAGTTTTAGTTTCCGACTTAACGTACTGCCCGAGTTTAAGTACGCATAAATGTGCACATAATATATACATGTACATAAAGTATATGATTTTATTTTGTACATGTACATTTAAAACGCGTGAATGACCCTCGCAGACAGGTGTTTATGGTGGCTGCGCAGCATCGCGGTGATCACGGGTGTTCCCGTTAACGATAGCGTGCAATCGCGGCGATTTCGGGTGTTCGCCGAACACCGCGGTCAGTAGAATGTCCCCCCCCCGCGAAATGTCACCCATCGGGAAAATTGAACACCGCGGACACGCGTTTTTGTCCAAGTACACGTTGCCTGTACTGTACATGCCATAATTTTTCAGACCAATTCCGGGACATTGTGCTCCATTTTCCGGGACTTTTGCCGATTTTCCGGGACATGTATACATAAAGCCATTTATATAGAAATATATGCATTTTTGGTACGCATTTTTACGCGATATCCATTAGTTAAATTACTCATGTAACTTACCTGCAATAACCCTTTGCATGCTGGGAAATTTGTCGTCTGCTAAAATGTTGTCTGCTAAATTTCTAAAATTAGCATTTTCTTCGATTTTTTTCAAAGAATACTATCATAATAGCAAACAGTTTGGATCCTGATGAGACACCACATTCTGTGGCGTCTCATCTGGATCCAAACTGTTTGCAAAGGCCTTCAAAATCCGGTTCCAGCGCTCAAAGGGATAAACAAATTTTCCATCCATAAGATCAATGCACAAAAAATCATAATTTAAACAAGACGAATAAATTATAATTCACATCACCGAAAGCCTATCCGAAATACACTAGATTTATTTACGTCAAATTAAACATTACTACTTCCGTTACTAGATACAAGCCACGTGTTTTTCGTGTTAGAATAGCGAAATTGCTTATATGTACATGTCACATCAGCTGCTGGAAACGCGTGGGCGTATTTACGGCCGCATAAAAACCTCGTAGCGTATAAAAAAATCTGTAATGCGTAGTTTTTTTATCTTTACTGCGAACGATACTTTAACAGAAAATTTCTTATACTAAATACAGCATAATGCGCCTTATTGGTAATGCTTTTGTCCTTTAGATAGTTTGGTGCTGATTTAATGTTCAGTCACTGTATACACTTCACACGTGGACTGCGTGTAACACGGGTGATGAATGCAGACGTTGTCATGGGTAGCACGCGCGGTGTAAGCTATGACGTCAAACTGTTACAACTTACATTGTAAGTCCTGAGCATAAAGGCGTGTTGTTTGTCGCATTACGAGTGCGAATGAATGGAATCAGACAATGTGAATGCGCGAAAATCTGGGTGAAACTGGATTTATTCACGAATGTGCATCGCGTACTCCGTGTAAACTACACAGACATAAAATTTGAAAAAGCCAATTAACAACGAATAGGTCGCTGTGGTGTAATGGATATGGTATCCGCCTAGCGATCGGGAGGTCACGGGTTCGATCCCCATTGTGGGAGCGTTCTTTAGATCTCCCCCAATGACACCAAGTACTGGTTCTAGTCCCAGGAAACGGACTCGAGAGCGTTTCAAATAAGTAGTAAGTACTTTCTATCCAATCGAGCTTAAATAAATAGGTTTAAACTAATTAACAACGAATAAACCCCTTTTGTTTGACTGTGATTGCGAGACAATAGACAAGATAACTGGACCGCCCGTTAATTGATCGATTTTGACACGTAGCGTAATCGGACAGGCATTGCCTTAAAATACGGGACATTTGACAGATTTCCGGGACTGCGGGACAGGGTATGCATTTCCGGGACGTATGGCATGTATGACTATGCGTTAACTGTCAATAACGGGGATTTAGGTTAGTTACTCACGCTATCAGAGGTAAGCGTGAGTTTTGAAATCCTCCATGTTTTTATATGTTATTCATTAAAATATTAACAAAACATTGTTTTCACTTGTTTTTGACAAGAAAAAGCTTATCAAAACTGGGATTTAAGTAAGTCAAATATGCTTTCTGAACCCCATGTTATAACATGTACTTTAAAAGGTGATAATATAGTAGCCATTATAACAAGGATTTCTGTGAATCATGCCAAGAAGGTACTGAAATCCCCCATTTTATCGCATATAAAGGTGATATAAATCATCAGTGCTCCAGCTAACCCTTAATGGAAGGGCGCTCCGCCCTGCCCTTCTGAAGCTCCGCCCTGCCTTTCGCAGGCCCCACCCTGTCGTTTTCTTAAAAATTAACTGTAGAAATTTTATTTGCATTGTTATGGAAATAATATATTAAAAAATTATTCATAATATAAAAATTAATATGCAACAGGGAGCATACGGATACGAGCACGCGCTCGAAAGTGCCCTTTTGACAATGTACATCGCACGAAAGTGCCCTTTTGACAATATACCGCGCGCGAAAGTACCCTTTTGACAAAATAGCCCCCCTGCCCCACAGGTACTTGAAAAAAAAAATTTTGGTCCTTATATATATAATAAAAGAATTATATATATAAGGACCAAAAAAATTTTGTTTTCAAGTACCTGTGCCCTGCCCTTTTAAATCCTAGCTGGAGCACTGAATCATATTGAACATTAATTATATGTTTTTAAGGATCCTTATATATGTAATGGAATGTGCTAGACAAAAACATTTTTTTTTCTGAAATAAATTATGTTCTATAACAGAGATTTTGTAATTCTGCATATTGAAGCTGCCACTGGCACTTGTCCATATCAAGTTTCTGACAGTCCATTTTTTATGAACCCCATTGATTGACACTGACAAACTAGACAGGTCTTCATCTATTTATTTTCTACAACAATAATGAAACTCGTTGAAAAATAATGTGATCTCAGACATTCAGCTTGTAACGGAAAATTGTTGACAATTAGACAAGACTACCAAATTTATCGCTGATTGTTAGTTCTTTATTTCAATAAGAGTCTGATTGACAGGGGGCGAGATGTTAATTTTATGAAAAACTATTCATGCTAAACAAGTTTATTTCGAGTGTAAAAGTAGCATTCAACTCATGAACACTTTAAAATGTAATATGGAGAAAAATGTTCCTCCATTTATTTGATTCTTAAGCCGTACGGCTTTTGATAACTGTCCAGGGCCCTTCTTCTAGAAGCTCTATGGTTCATTCTACACATGTCATAATTACATGTCAGATCAGAACATAAGACACATATTTGGATAGACATTCTTTCAAATAACATTCCAAAGTGTGTAAAATCGTGTTAAAAAATCTCTTAAGCTTGGATCAGTTTTAATTTAGTAACATGTTATCAAGGAAAATACAACGGCGATGCCATTCGGGCAATAAAGAATTTGTAACAAAATCATGAAAATGGCCGTCGCTTCCTGAATTAATTGATAGGTTCAATACTCTGATAATCCCACCTTTTTCAGATCAAGACGTTCATCGGATGATGAACAAGTTTCCATTTTGCTTTCCATAGAAGTCATTTCTCGATCAAAAGTCAAACATGTCAAAATACTACTTTATTCACTGATTTTTCATGGTTTTCTTTCTGTCATGGAGGAGTGACGTCATAGTAGGTGCGAACAGTGGCAAATAAACATAACTTCATCGACATGTGTGCTGTTGTCGTTAGTGGGTCAACCTTAGCGCATTAATAACAATATTTTGCATATGACAAGCTCACTGCTCACGACTCATTTCTAAGATGTACGACGAAATCAGAATATCTTTTATTAGATCTTTAAAAAGAACAACATATGTTTAGCTGAGACCTAAATTTAGTTCACTTCATCATGTCTCGAATATTGCAATTCTGTTGCTCTGGGGAACACTGAACCATTGAGTAATTTAATCGATTTGGTGGTGTCTAGTTCGATCGTATTTCGCTTAAGAGGTCTAATAATTTTGTAGAGATTAGCTCTCTCTTGTTTCGCGTTATAAGCCCACACATTTTTGTAGAAGAAGAGTCTAAAGTACAAGCAAACCACTAAAATAAAAGCAGATCATCCGGAGGTATGCCCAGCAAGGACATCGCAGACCAAGTAAAGATACCCACATACCAAATATAAAAACTCATAGATCAAATATATAATACTATCTTCAATTAAAGATTAGGATATCCCTGCTAATCACACCAGTCCTCCACAGACAAGAAAAGACCAAGAAAAACGAAATCACAACACGAAAAAAGTGGTTCTTACCAGCCGCATGTTTGTCCAGTTATCCAGTTTACATAGACATACATTAAAGAAGGCGTGTGTATATATAGTTAAGTTGTAAAGAATCCACTGGATAACTATTCAAAGAAAGTAAAACCCTGAAAAGCAAAACAAAAAATTAGAGTCTTGACCGAAGATATAAGAAAAACACTTACAAAAGCCATGCAGACATCTGTTTTAAGGACCTCTTTGACAAAAGAAGAGAGCTGAGGCATGTGAAGTACCATACACCAGCCAGGACTCTAGGGGCGAAAACCATAAAGCGAACAAGGAGGTGAGGAAGAAGATGAAATAGACCAAGAAGGGTTGGATTTAGTAGCAATTTATCAACGTCTAAAAAGAGATGGCCACAGACAGCAGTAATTAAGAAGGCCTACAGCACCCTTAAGACCCTCGCGAAGACCAGTCAGCCCAAGGTCAGTGTTATAGTAGACTCTGACGTGAACCTCCTGACCGAGTGTTCTGCAGTCCTGAACAGGACTGAATACTGATGCTACCTCTATAACTACCCGCTTCGGACAGAACCCAGTCTCCTTCAGAACGATCCCAGACTAGAAGCAAGCGGACGACGAACGTTCTTCCATAGGCAGAAGTGGTGGAGGCAGTGCGCAGTCTGAATGCAGAAACATCTTCTGAGTGGACAACGTCCATCCGAGCTGATTAAGTTCAAAGGAAAACGCAACGAATGCAGCAATGGTGGCACTATGCCAAAAGATCTGGTAGAAGAAGCGGCCCAGTGGACCAGTCTCTGGTCATCCCCCTACCGAAAAAAGGCAACCGAAGCTGTGTGAGAATTACCGCATCGGAAAAAGAAGAACTCTAAGGAAAAAACAGCAGCGCAGTTCTTCTCAATTGACAGAATAGCGACTTCTTCAGTGCACCAGAAGGTGTTCGTCAGGGACGTCTGCTCTCCCCCGTCATGTTCAGCCTTTACATTAAGAAGAGATCCCTCTAAGACCACCACACCTCTAACCCCATCGGTGGCAGACCTATCTCTAGCTTGAGATTCGCTGGTGTAATTGACCTCATGGGTGGTACTACATGTAGATAGATAGATAGATTTATTTCGGCATAGGAAGCATATACATAGTTCACAACATAACATAGAATAAAATAATAAGCAATTATTAAAAACTATATCATGTACAATAAACTATGACACGCTCACCAAACCAAGGATAACACAAAAAAGGGCAAGCCCTTATTTCCATTGTGGTTCTTATTTTTGGTGGCATGACAAAAAGAGGCAGACCATTAAACATAACTATGTTCATATTAAAAATAATTATGTAATGAAGTGAAATATTTATATCACCGTTCAAATGAGATCAAACTAATTATCACAGTAGTGCTCAGAAAATATCACAGGAGCTGGTAACTAAGATCAATTGATAATATTATCAAATATTGCAACAAATAAATATATAGTAAATATATTGACAGTTGTAATTTGATGATATGTGGTATGATGAATGATCTAAATTAAATGTATCATGCTTGCTAAAATTTATGTTATGAAGTATGAACTAATAATTATTAAAAATAAAAACCTAAGCCGAAGCTCATATCTGCTTATAAAAAAGGGAAAAATACACATATAATTTTTGTTTAAATATTATTCATTAAATGACTTTTACTGGCAACCTTAAATGTAGCTGTGTATGTTTTCATGAAGACTATACTGTGTAAGATTTGATACGGTTATCAAGAAGAAGAAATTTAGTGTTTCCATTTACACATCTGTAGTAGGGCGAGTTATAAGGACCTTGCTTATACTGCCTTGAAATATGAGCTAGCTGTTATAAAGACGCTGCATTTGAACACAGAGGGCCCGGGTTCAATCACTACTGTGGTCGTGTATTTTTCAAGCCGACTAACATAGGCCCCCAACGTAAATACCGGTAACCCACACGTGGATCTTTGTCAGTAAAACGTTATGGAGTGAGGTATAAGACCACTTATACTGCGTTGCCAAATGAGCTAGATTTTATAGAGACGCGGTATATGGTCGTCCTTAGAAAATGGAGGACCCGGATTCAACCCCCATTGTGGTTATGGATTTTTTAAACTGGGCTACACACGATGAAAATATTTTTGCGAAATCGTTATTTATGGCAGATATGGCTTTGAGGGTTGCAACTTCAAGTGCACAACTTAATAAGTATTCCTCTAAGTATTATTTGTTTCTACTATCAGGAGAAGGCACGATCTCCAGAAAGAGTTGACATTCCATGCTCTCCCATACCAGCCTCCGCGCAGAGATTTAACTGGAACCAACATAGCATAGTTGTATGTGAGAGCAAGGAACGACAACTCTGCATGGGGATAGCTCCCATACATGTACTGTAACCGTCGTGCAAGAAATTATTTCGAGTAGGAAAATATAGAAAATTTAGTTGAGTGTGATATTATGTAGATCAAATTAATAAATAAAATATTGTACAGAGTTCTTTATTATTCATTGGCGCCGTTTTGACCAAAAATAAAACTGACTTTGGGGTATTCTGGTTCCCGTCGTACAATAATATTTTGGCACACAAAGTGTCAGGGGCAGGTAATCCAGACTAACTTTGGGCCGTTTTGACCAAAGTGGGCCCTTTTTACTAGTTTTGTCTCAATCTCCACGCAGAGTTGTCGTTCCATGCTCTCACATACAACCTCTTCCATCGCAAGAAAATCCTACCAGATTCGGTAGGATGTTTTTTTTATTATTTTAAGTATTATATAATAAAAAGGAGTATCATTTTCTTTTATATTTTAAAAAAATAGTGTATAAGTTAGGGTTCATAATAAAAAAATAAATTACTTTAATTAAAAAAAGCAAAAATTACTGTTTACAAATTTAAAAATAACCGTTGATACTATAAAACGTCCTTAATGCACCACGTGACTCGGCTATTATTACTTAGTTGGTTATAACGGCAGGGATTTTAGATCATTATATAATATATATATGAGTCTTATTTTCCGGTTAAACCATAAACTCTTGTTTTCACAAAGGAAACAATTCTCCGGCACATTCTTTTTCATCTATGCCGTTGATACTGTAAGACGCAATTATTGTATCACGTGGCTCAGCTATCATCACGTGGTTGTGTATGATGGCAGGGATTTGATCCAGCTATGCTGGTTCCCATCAAATCACTGCGCGGAGGTTGGTTTTGTCTAGGGGACGTTTTGACTAGGGGCCGTTCTGACTAGCTTCCAGTGTGAGTGTATCCAAAATGGCAGCCCCCATTGATTTGAATATTCCAACATGCGAACGATCAACTTTAGAAGAAAAAAATAAGAATGGCACATCGACGTAAGATGACAGTTGAAGTGAACTTTTTGTTTGTAAAAAATGAACGTTATCAATACTCCAATTTTATATTTTTTCAAAGCATCTAATTTATTGTCGATTTACTTTCTTTCGGATAAAAGTGTAGTGCCGGTGCCCAGCCCGAAAAAACACGCACGTGTTGCGTGATAGGGAACCGGCGACCAATCAGCATGGAGCTGGATTGGAATGCGCGTTATGACGCTCTCTCTTGCACTGGATGCGTACGTGAGTGCATGTGCTTTCCCTGAGGTACGTATTTCCAGGAGGATAGGTGTGAACGTTGCCATGAGGTGAGTATTTCCAGGAAGATTAGCCAGTGACCCTGTGCGTGTTGCCCTCAGGTGAGTATTTCCAAGAGGATTAGCCTGTGACTGTGAGCCTGAGCGTGTTGCCCTGAGGTAAGTATTTCCATGAGGATTAGCCTGTGTATACACGTAGCCTGTGTATACACAGGCTAACAGTTACAGGCTTATAATACCGTCACAGGCTTACATACACAGGCTAATACATACCGTCACAGGCTCACATACACAGGCTTACCATCACAGGTCCACACGTATCCTCATGGAAATATTTACATCAGGGCATCACATCCGTTCACGTTTGCATCCAGTGCATGAGAGATCGTCCCATCAAGCTCAAATCCATGCTGATTGGTCGCCGGTTGTCTATCACGCGACACGTGCATGTTTTGCGGGCTGGGCACTGGCACTACACTCCCCCACTTTTCTCCTTTGGGATCACGCCCCACATGGAGGGAGTCGTGCCGCCGCAGACGTACGTCGAACCCGAGGAAGTACCGAAGCCCCCTTCCCTCAGGACCAGTGCCCCTTTCGTAAGCACGGAGGCGACGTACTCATGGACCGCAGCGATCTAGCGGATACTGTGACCTTGAACTGACTCCCCGAAGTCAGGTCTACATTCCGGCTGGCTTTCGTCCGACCATCTAAAATATAAATCTGTATGCCCCTCAAGGCTCAAAACCTGCCCATCGAAAATAATAGTGGCCTCTACCATATTAATGATGGCCATGCACAGATTTATCAAAATGTCGAAACCAAGTAGCAAATCGACATCTGTCGGAGCTACATACAAATGCTTCTAATACCAGCAGTAACCAATCTTTTACTTAACTGGGCCTACGACAAAACTCTGCATGGAGGCGTCCATGCCTGTCATAAACAGATTGACATCACGCAGCTTGGGAGGTGGCTGCTTCATGGCCTCAGACCCGATCTGAGATGATGCTGACCTCCGCTGCCGAATCAACCACTGCATCAACCATTACGTCACCAACCTGAACTTTAAAACAAACTGCGAAGCTGACCCCAACTGGTTGACGCGAACTACTTCCGGTCTACTCTATTGCTCAGCCGCCTCGGTCATAGACAGCGGTATCGACTCATTGTTGGCCACCGACCCGGCGTCCCACGACAACCACACCGGAAATTTTCCAAATCACCAAACTTAAACACGATATCGCCATCCCGGGATACTCGCCCCAATTTGAACCATATTTGCCTCGCTTCGATCCCTCGGGGCGGACATTAGAATTTCGATATCCACTACGGTACCCGTTGTTTCGCCGGTTCAAGGGGCCACTGTAAGTTGAGTTCCGGTGCCTACGTAGACCGCCGACATCCGCACCCTCGGGATTCCTACCCTGGCGTTGGTCGTCGTACCCCCGATTCTGGGTGTCTCCTTGATTGGAACCTGCGGCCGCAAACCCTCGTCAATATCGGGACGAAACAACTGAACAGCTTTTCTGACATGTGGATCAGCGTCCTGGCTACCACAAGAGTTCGACAATCGTTCAACGGCGCCTTGTAGTTGTTCGACCACCTGGATCAATTTATCCACCGCCGACCCACTTACCCCATCTGGAGTGGGTGCCCCTTTTCCCTAGTTAACCCATCTCAATTCTTCTTGCTTATCCTTTTGGTCATCCCTCGGAGCCTCGGCGCAAACCGACTGAACGTGGTTGAACAGTTTTATTTTGTCAAACTCATCCCCCATAGAGGCAGGCATCTGGAAGCTCACATGCTTTCCGGCCACCGTGTCATTGTGTTTCTTAGAAGCACGTCTCTTGTTTTGGCAAACTATTGTCGCCGTGTTTAAATTCAGTCGCCAGTAAAAAAACTAGCCATTTTGTAGCAATTCATAAATCACTGCTACAGTACATGTATTTATTTTAACCTGTAACAATCGTTTACAAAATTTTAAATGTATGCGTTCAATATCATAGGTGAATCCCCATACTTCTGAAGCATAACTTAATATGGAGCCAACAAAAGAGTCGAACAACTGACAAAATATTTTTGGTTTTATGTCAAAATCATTGCATTTAAACAATAATGTATTCATTGCCTTAAGGGCCTTACCAACCAAATGTTCCTGGTTTAATTTAAAATTTCCCGTATAATTCAAAACCGTTCCTAAATAGTTAGTTATCAACCACTTCAATATCATTACCATTGTATGTCCATTTTTCGTTTTCTTTTAATCCTCCCCTCTTCCGAAACACCATAATATTCGTTTTCGCAGTGTTAACATTTAGTCCCCAAGAATTGCAATATAAATATAAGTTGTCTAAATGTGTTTGGACTTCAGCAGGTGACTTGCCTAAAATAGCCATGTCATCGGCAAATAATAATAAAATTAAAATAATATCATCTATATTCAAACCAGAGGTAATGTTGTCTTGTAGGTAAAGTTCAAGATCCTCAACAAATAAAGAAAACAAAATCGGCGACATTACCTCTCCTTGCCTCAGTTATTATATAGCTACCTTAACCATCGACCAATTTGAATTATTTTAATTGCGCAACCACTTTTCAGAGTCAATGATTTTGATTTATGTTTGCGTTTCAGCCATACAGCACGAGGCATATATACTGTCAATCATTCTACAGTTACTTTCAAGATCGACCAGGCTGATCTATTATTTCGCTTTAATGGTCGTTGTAAGGAACCAATAAGGTCTGCTAAATGTAGTAATAGTTTTCGTTTTGTATCATTTTGCGAACAACTGTTTGCTGTCAATTAGTATCAATTATGATTATACTGATTGCTTCTGAAGGTTCATACTACATAATAATAAATGCTTTGTAAAAGTTTATCTTTCTGTAAAACAACATCGAAATATGAAATAATTTTAAGTTTAAAGTGAAATTATGGGCATTTTCACTGTTGAATTGAGCTGAAAAGAATTAACCGGTCAAAAGAGTTAGTTAAAAATGTGGTAACTGACCAATTATCTGCAACTCATCTTGCTACCAGTTGTTTATAAAAAATATATATTATATTCGATATTTTACATGACTGTCCCAGTCCTCTACACCGAGCGGAACTGCCGCGTATTTACAAAAGCGATACGGAAATTTTCCGTGAGTCACGTGGCTAATTAATTATTCATGCATCGTTTGAACGCAAAACGAAACAAAAACGGCTGACGAAGGTGGTCAGGAAGAAAAGGTGAAAGTGAAAAAGCGAAGAATCACGGCCTTAACGAAACCGAAACAGAAAGTACGGTTGATATTCAAATGCATTATTTTTCTCTTTCCGGGATGTTGTTTTAGTATGTTGATGCTGCATTAACAAATATAAGTGTTAAAGAAGTGAAAACACCAAAAATAAACAACGGTTGCGATAGACACCTATAAACATAGCATATACTGTTAGATGCGTCTAATGTCACTTTAAAACATATATTTAAGTACATTTGTATTTAATACTTCGCGACGTGGTATTTATTAGCACACGTTTTTATTTTGGCAAGTGTCGACATTCATAATTATATTCAAACGTCGATGTTTTATGTACATGTATAGTTTAAAGGTGTCTCTAAATTTAAAGACGCAAACATCTGAGAATATTTGCATGTATCTAATTTTTCGGAATGAACCTTTTAAGCGTCCGAGAACTTAGAGTAATTACGGGATACAGTTTAAACATACAGCGTTTAATGTTGGAACAACCAGTGTTAGCATATCAATATTGTGCAGTATTGCCTTATTACTCTATAAATTTGCAAATGGCGTTATATATGTCACATATTAACTTTAACACGTATGTCGTTTTTCAATGTAATTGCGTGTTAAATTATAACGGAAATGTTAGAATTAACTAAGTTTCTTTGTAACACTGTACCACTGAAATTAGGTTAATTGATACCAATTCCGGTCAGTAAATATATCTTATCGCATCGAAAACACATTTTTATTTTGACATTTATTTTCTTGTGTATGTTAGTTTGACCTATCTTATTCAGCGTATTTACCCGTTTTTTTTATAAATAAACATGCTTGTGTCATGTATGCATTTGGATAAAAATATACAGTGTATAAGCCATTAACCACTACTTTTACAACAACAATAACATCAACCAAATAAAGTAGTAGCATAAGTATTATTAGTATTATTAGTTGTAGAAGATTAAGCAGAACAATAATAATCATGATGAAGAAACTGAGGAGCAAGATCAAAATGATACAGATGTCAATAATAAATTTAAAGTTTAAACTATACCCGCACCTGTCCATGACCTGATTAAATATCCAAATATTAACCCTTTGCATGCTGGAAAATTTGTCGTCTGCTAAAATGTCGTCTGCTGAATTTCTTAGATCATCATTTTCTTCACTTTTTTTCAAAGACAACTATCAGAATAGCAAACAGTTTGGATCCTGATGAGACGCCACGTTCTGTGGCGTCTCATCTGGATCCAAACTGTTTGCAAATGCCTTTCAAATCCGGTTCAAGCGCTCAAAGGGTTAACAAAGCAATCCTTTCTTGCGCAGACATCATGAATTAAACTAAGCCTCGCTCTGAAAAAATCTGGCTTAATGCATATACGTAAAGTGTCGTCCCAGATAGCCTGTGCTGTCCACACCGACTAATCAGGGGCGATACTTTCCGCGTTCAGACCTAGTAAAGTCATATGGGTCAGATTTTGCTTTGATTTCAACCTAATCCTATTTCGGATTCAATGTTGAATGAAAACAATGTGTTTTCCAACATTTATGTTACAATTAATTGTAACGGTTTAACACCTTTATTTATTTATTTATTTAGATGAGACCATCTCAAGGTGGCAAAAGAATGCTAAACTGTAGTGCTGCAACGAATATCCGAAATATCCGAGATTCGCGGATCCAAACGAGGATTCGCGGATCTAACCGTGATTGGTAAAATCGGTTTCGAATCCGGATCTTAGTTGAGTTTAACCTTTCCTTGGCGGTAATTGTTTCTTTCGCCCTAATACTTTTCGTTAAATTGTTTCTTTGTGTTTGAAAGGCTGACTGGCACGTAGATTGTCACGATTATCGCTACTTTTTCGACAGAAACTTGGTACACATAC
Organism: Dreissena rostriformis; assembly: GCA_007657795.1. Taxonomy (NCBI): domain Eukaryota; kingdom Metazoa; phylum Mollusca; class Bivalvia; order Myida; family Dreissenidae; genus Dreissena; species Dreissena rostriformis. The sequence goes on from VMBQ01004778.1 coordinate 26,983, forward strand.
AGTCTTCTTTTGTTTTCGATGGTGCAAAATGGCGCAGAAGAAAATTCACGATGCACCTAAACAATTAAAATCCTCGGTCTGAAAGCATTTCGAGTTTTATGAGCAAACTAATTCAACAGAACTTTACAAAGCAAACGCCACGTGCAAAGTATGTAAGGTTCCCCTTGTATACAGAACCGGAACAACCTCCAACCTAAATAAACACTTAGAAACAAGACATCCCCACTTGCTAAAATCTGACGAGGGAAAACGTNTTTTTTTATTTTATTTTGGCGACCCCAATAAAAAGTTTTTTTTTTTGGCCTAGCCTGTGCAGTCCACACCGACTAATCAGGGGCGACACTTTCCGCGTTCAGAACTAGTAAAGTCATATGGGTCAAATTTTCCTTTGATTTCAACCTAATCCTATTTCGGATTCAATGTTGAATGAAAACAATGTATTTTCAAACATTTATGTTACAATTAATTGTAACGGTTTTACACCTGTATTTAGTATTTATTCAGATGAGACCATCTCAAGGTGGCAAAAGAATGCTAAACTGCTTCTTGTTATTTGCTTTTGCTCAATAAAGATTTGAAAAAAAAAATGCGTGTTAATTTCGTTGTAGCAGATATCAATCTTGAGAGTAGCGACCGCTAGATTATTTCTTGACATTCGCTTTTTGATCTTCATGAAATTCGTACCATTTGGGCTCAAAATGTGAATGTTGCTGACAACCGCTTTGAAATATTTACATTTATAGCGTTTGAAATACAGGCATGTCCAGAACATCTTTTTAAGAAATTAATATAAATTTGAATAACCAGCTATGAATTTAAATGACATGTTCATGTTGCAATATTCTGAACGACATTTAACTATGTGCAACTTTATTTTATTTATCTAAACAGTCAATGCATCGGAAGTTAGAAAAGGATATGTGCATAAACAATATATACATATATTAATACATGTTCTCGCATTTGTGTTAATAAGACCGTGTAAAACATTGATCTGTCAATATCAAAGAAATCGAAATTAAAAACATCTACCGGTAATTAAAGTTCTTTTAATCGGGAAACTTACAACGCAAATATAAATGAGCTTTTAAAGCTTTTTAAGAAAAGTGGTCATGTAAACCACGACTTGAAAGAGCAAACGAGCCAGTTAAGTTTTTTTATAATTATTATGATTTTTACTAAGTCTTGATAGACTAAGTAAAGAGTGTTTAATAAATTGTAAATTGGTCCACTATAAAGTGTTAATATATCACGGACTACATGTATAAATAAAGAGAAGAGGTAACAAAAACATGTACTGATTTAACAGTGCAAAATAAACATTTGTAAAACAAGTTAATTTAGCTGCAACAAAATATGAAGATTTTATAACAGTGTTTATAATATACGATATTGTAGAAAGAAACTGATTTCGGTCAGTTATGTTTGCAAAGACTCTCACATGTTATTTCACGATGAATTTAATCTGGCCCTTACGAATATTTCGTTGAAAATGTCGTTTAATATTCGGGGCCGAATCTGAATTAAGATAATAAGTACCGTTTATGATTGATATGGATATTTGATTAGACCTGCATACATGCACGTATAATGCGGCCACAACTCATCCGCGCGGTATCCTAATAACAGCAACACAAAGCCAATAACGTATTTTTTTATATAATTTTATGTCTATTCGATACTTATCTGTACATGGACTTTGTACATGAACGAGTTTGTGGGCAACATTATGTGTAAAAATCCGCCTTGACACCAATTGGATACGATAACCGTTTGTATACAGATACACGGACTACTTGGTAGAGTTGCACCACAAAGAAAATGCGACTGAGTTATTTGTTACTTGTATTGCTCTGACATAAACAGTACACTATAATATAAATAAAATTAATATGTAATAAAATATTTAAAACTTAAAATAATTTCATGAAAAAAATTAACAATATGTTAACACGTATTGTGAGAACAATGCTGAGTGGAAACCATGGAAACCATGATGTTTGGTGTTTGAACCCGATACTGATCCACTGTACCATCACATGGCGAGGTTTTTGATGTGCTGCTGTTAATATTTATCGCTTGTATGGAAACAAATGCCTTCATCTTGTCTTCGGTTTTCGTAGATTTTCCTTAAGGAGAATATCGAATGATTGTCGAAAATTAATTATGACTAATTACAATATATCGTTTACTAATTGATTGAATAATTATTGATAATGTCGATCACGTTATTGTTTAGAACCGAGGGTATTCCGACATCATTAAATAAATTCCAAACATGGAAAACAATATGGTATAGCTAATAATAATTATGTCTAACACTGAGTGTGTTCAATGTTATGGTTGTTTTCGCACCGCCTCGCATCGCCTACGTCATTACGTTGGGCCTCTGTGACGTCACTTGTCCTCGTCATCCGACTCGCTGCTGTCATAATCAGAGACCTCATCGTCCGTGTCGGGATCTCCCACTTCCGGTTGGTAGACCGTAAAGACGCATTCAGGAGCGTTGATCGTTAGACGGGGCAGGTTGGCTAACAAAGGGGAGACAATTAGAGTAAAAGTTAGATCTCTCGTTTGAAATGTGTATGTTCACCTGGATACTGGCTAGTAAAAGTAGAATTAGAAGTAGAATTAGAAGTAGAAGTAGAAGAAGAAGCAGTTGTTGTGGCAGTTGTGCAAAAGGACAACAGCAAAGAAATAACAACAACATGTATGTCACCTTCGGTTGAATATAACGGAGGACTGCGTTTAGCCCAAGGCGTCGATGTGGGTTGGTTTCCATGGTGAATAGTCCACGTGATGACGTCAGGAACCTTGTGTTTCGAGAAGTAATTGCTGATCGTGTAGAAAAACGTTCCATCGGCGCTCCAGTGGAGGGTGTTGACCTGAATATAAAACAATATAAGGACTGTATTCCTGTGATATTGATGTCGCCGGGTGGTGAAAAGTGTGTGGCCAGTCCCGGACTCGAACCCGGGATACCTCGCTTACAGATCGAGTGCTCTCCCGACTGAGCTAACCGGTCCGGTCCGCCACACATCTTTTCACCAATTCCGCTTTTGTTCGGTACCGTGACATTCTCCCCTGCCAAGTTGGAATTCGTCCACGAATTCGAGTCACGGGGAACAGTGAAATACTGATCCCGACGAACCCACGGGCAGGTTCTATGGACAAGCGTCACGGCCCCCGTTGGGCGCCATTGTCGCTTGGTGGTTAAAAGTGTGTGGCCAGTCTGGGACTCGAACCCGGGACACCTCGCTTACAGGGCGAGTGCTCTCCCACCTGAGCTAACCGGGCCGCCACACATCTTTTCACCAATCCCGCTTTTGTTCGGTACCGTGACATTGACATTTAACAGAAAAGTTTGGGTAGCAGAATGGTGTGGATAATTATCTAGTCATGTCGAATAACTATTAAAACTTATATAAACAATCACCAAATTGTGAAATGTTAACAACGGCAACGTTATGTGGAATGACTCACTGAGTGACAGATAAATCTACGCACGCACGAACAAACCCGAGTTGAATCATTACGCGGGGAGCGTTCATGCGATTTGCTGAAAGGCACCTTGTAGAATGTATGGTTTTAAACAGGCTAAGAAAGGATATTGAACACAACATGAAATTAATAGCCTAAGGTTTAATAACTGGACTTTAAAAAAAAAATCTAAAACAAATTGATGCTCCAATGGGAACCCCAGGGTTCTATGTATAAAATAACTTACGTCTTAATATTTTTACTTATCCGGCACGTACAATACTAACGTGTAATTTCACATCGTGTGGTCTCCGCAATTTTCACGAAATTAGCAGAAACATTCCAAATTATTTGCCCGTCATAAACGCTTTATAATCTCAAACTATTGATTACTTATTAACAAAATGATTGATTTACTGCATTTATATGGCTCAAGTGTTATTTCATGTATCAATATGCACTATTTGTTTTTGTTTTACACACATGCAAAATTATAAATCTATGAACTGGTCAATTTGATAAGTCGCGTTATATGCGGCCAGCGTAGCTCCAGACAAGCTTGCGAAATCGCGCAGTCTAGTCAGGAGCTACACTGTACGCTATTAAATCACGCAATGTATCGTGGTCTCATCAACCGACTGGGTAGCTCCTGACCAGACTGCGCGATTGCATGGGCTGGTCTGGACCTATGCCTCCTGCATTTGGCATAGAACCCATTATCGCATGACGTGGCTCAGAGTATCTCTTCTGCTGGCTTTCTGGAGATGAAGCTTTGTCTTAAATCACTCAAAGCCGGTTTCATGCACGTGACCGGCACGTGACGGCGCTCTCACTTGCTCGTCCAGCGTGAAGGTGGCGACCCTGGAGCACGTAACTTTGTCCCACAGGAAGATGCAGTTCTCCTCCGATTCTGAGCCGTACGTCAGGAAGTACGGCGTGACGTCACTCAGCGCTAACTTCACCGACGTCTTGTGGACCAGTCGTTGGAGTAACTTACCTGGTATTGGTGAATATTGCAAAATATGTCGATTGTTTGGGATACACACGCTTTTTTAATTTATCGATCGATGATTTGACATACAGTTAACGATATTGATAACATTTTTTCCAAGCAGGGCTTATATCTTTAATAGTTGAATATAATAATACATTTTATTCGGACTGAATTACACCTTTTTTAAATGCCATTTTTTCAATCTATGAATCCCTTTTGGACATCAGGGTCAGTGTTTTTATTCGACGATCAAAAATTATTTTATAAAAGAAAGACAGTGAGTAAATCCAGAATGTTACGAACCAACGTTTACATGTTTATTATTCTCATACAAAAAAACTGCAAAACATCGTATTTAATAAATGTCTTCAAGTAATTTTAAATGTGAACTGAATCAATTCATTTTTAATTATATAATTCAAAATGAAAGCATTCTCACGTGAACCTATACAAAAACTTGAGAACGTAAATTCAAAGGTCATATTATTGAATTTCGTGGAGGGTTTTTTCCAGTTCATAAACATACTGTCTCTCCTGTACGAACCTGTTTTAACGTCATACACTCGGACATCAATGTTGTCGCCAAGCGACTCGCGAAAGCCCGTGGTAATAATGCGGTCGTCATCAAGACGATAAACGTCTGCCTTGACCATTTTGACGGCCTTTCTGTCACACGGCTCAAAGAGTTCTATCTCTGAAACATACATTAGAGCCTCGTCGTGGGATAACTAGGCTTAGTGCATGTGCGTAAAGTGTCGTCCCAGATTAGCCTGTGTAGTCCGCACAGACTAATCTAGGAGGACACTTTCCGGTTTTATGGAATTTTTTCGTTTATAGGAAGTCTCTACTAAACGAAAATCCAGTATATGCGGAAAGTGTCGTACCTGATTAGCCTGTGCGTACTTCACAGGCTAATCTGAGACGACACTTTAAGCACATGCATTGAGAACAGTTTTAATAGAACTCGTCTCATTAGATAAGGACCTTCATAATACTTATACGAAAAGTAAGAACAAACTTCGTCATCGATTGCGGCGTCTGTATGTGTTCTTATGTCATTCAAAATATAAAAGATCTGACATGAGTTGTTATTAAATACCATATTTTATCAAACGAGATGAATAATGTTGGTCGAAAGCGAGCCTTTGTATAGTATAATTTAAATACACAGGTAATGATGTTTGGATATAGTAATATATAGTTGCCTCTGAATTGACCAGCAAATATCTATGTCATTCCAGTCTCGATATGAACAATTGTGGGTGTACATCTCAGTGGTCAGTTATACAAATAATATAATGTATGTCGTTTGATTGGTACAATCATGTAATAAAAAGAAAGGAAACTCGTCGATAAAGAAACTGATCTTTTTGCGAGAACGGGACAAACAGCCTACTTTGTTCAATGTCCCAGCAGAAAAGTTGAACTTCATCGTCCCAGCGCTCGCCCATGTAACCTCCGCTGAAGAACAAACGGCTGCTGTCTCGGGTAAACAACATGTAGGAGGCGAACAACGTCTCACCGTACGGCCTGCCTAAAACTAGCGCGGAACTTATATATGCCTCGTTCTGGGAAAATTAGGCTTAATGCATGTTCGTAAAGTATCCTCACAGATTAGCCTGTGCAGTTACCGCTTTTATGAAATGTTTCGTTTAAAGGAAGTCTCCTTTAAACGAAAATCCATTCTATGCGTAAAGTGTCGTCCCTGATAAGCCTGTGTGGACTGCACAGGCTAATCCGGGACGACATTTTACGCACATGAATTTAGCCCAGTATTCACATAACGCGGCTAATACAAGTTATAAAGGCAATCAAAGCGACAAGGGTGCAAACATGTGTTTACAGAAAATAAATATTTGTTTGAATAGAACTGAATTTCTTCAACAGATTAACAGGAAGAAAGAGACTCATTGGTATACAACATACGTTCATACTTAATAGTCGATAACACTTTCGTAGTCTTATAACATATGGAGCGTACACCATAAACTGATCTTGACAACAACATGCAAAGTGCGCTTTATTCGCTTTATTGATAGTATATGTTATGCTAGTATGTAATGCGTACACAGACAAACAAACGCCGTTAACCTTAAAATATATTGTACGATATATGCCGCGAAATTCCAACGTTTGTTTAATTCTGAAAGGTAAAGATACTGTCGCATCTCCTGTACGTACTGTCTGAGATCTCATACATGCGAGAGTGGGTGACAAGGTCCATCAACACTACGGGTCCAAAAACTACCGTCACTGCGGCGAGCGTTCCCGGATCGTTCACCTGTAAAGCAACGATATGAGCCTCGCTCTGTGAAAACAGGGCTTAAGGCATGTGCGTTAAGTGTCGTCCCAGATTAGCCTGTGCAGTTCGCAGAGACGACACTTTCCGCCTTGACTTGATTTTCGCTAAGAATAGACCTTCTTTTAACGAAAAATTCCGTAAAAGCGGAAAGTGTCGTCCCTGATAAGCCTGTGCGGACTGCAAATGCTAATTTTGGACAACACTTTACGCACATGCATTAAGCCCAGTTTTTGCAGAACGGGGTTCATTTCCATTGTTTACCGTTTTCAACAGTATAAAAGTCATATCATGGCGGCCAGTTAACATACACTTTTCCTTGGTTAGCTGATTTCGAAGTACACATGCTTTTATCAGAACTGACAAGTGCCCTACTTAAATCAGAGATATGGGGAGAATGGCCGTACATATATGAACATATCACTTGCGAATGTAAATATTTGCCAAAACATTAAAAAAACTAAATGCCATAAAGTTTTGAGATGTTAACTGCTTGCCACTTGTACAGGTGGCATATGGCATTATGTTTAGAAATGTATAAAAACTGACCACAACTTGGTAGATCTGCTTCTTGTGTCCAGTTTTTATTATGGCGTCAACGCAGCCGTTTGCGATGTTGTACAGTTTCACGTTCTTGCCACCACGTGACGTCACGAGGAGTTCTTCAATGGAAGAATGACGTAAGAGATAAAGTGGGCGGAACGGTTTCTAACAGGTTCTGACCCAAGTCGTTCAGTTCACAAAATCTTCAAATCATGAATTTGATTTCTTAGTAACCACGGTGCCTAACCAATACGGATAATACTGGAAACATTTGTGCGTTTCCAGCTAATACATGAAACGGCACCGGATCATATCAGAAAATATTGACTGTTTTGAGGTAAGTGTGTACTTTTATTTTCAATATTCTCTTGTTTAAGTTAACATTTTTCACCAAACCAATATTCCACGGAACAACTAAGACATTCATTCAGTAAATTGTATACTTGTGCTCAGCAACAAAAACGACAATTTACAGTGGGAACCTACATTGCCCAACAGTGTATTCACAAAACCTGTGGAAACGAAAGTAAAATGCAGATATTGGTCCATATAAACAATGAATTTCAAACTTCTGAGCTAGTTTCCTGATGAAAAAGGCAGCATAATTCTTGTGAAAGCATTGTCATGATGAGTGACGGTTTAGTTTGTAGACAAACAAGTATTTATATGTCGATTGCTGGCACCGGATAATGCATAAAGTAGGCACCGGATAATAGCCGAAACTAATGAATTTAAGTATAGCACGTTTAAAGAATGTATTGGATTCTGCTGATATGGTAATCATTTAAAGAATTTCTTGATTTTAGATTGTTAATTGAAATGGGTATGTTACTTCTCGTCCCTCAGCCCTTACCAGTGTCTTAACTCATGAAAAATGTCTTGACCCTACACTGAAAAAGGTTATTAAAACTAGGCATTTTAGGTTACACATGGTATTGGTTCTTAAAAAATCTGATGTAGACCAGTTCAGCAGTGTTGATTGTAAAATATTATTGTTGTCGTACTATTAGTCTTTTTTTTTAAACCATTTATGTTCACTTTGGTGTGATTATAATTATTATTGATTATTATATTTAATATAAGGGGAAATAAGTTGTGTGTAACCTACGGTTTAGATTTAGAGATACTTCCCCAATCGTGATACTTCCCTTGTTTACAATTGCGCTCTTCAAATGCACACATAGTTAGGTATTTGTCGTTTTTGGATTAATTCATTATCAACATTTAGAGCTAGTATCTCTTGTATTTGTACACGATGTATGTTAAACATACACACGTTTTCATTTCATAATTCACTCATTACTGTATTCTTTTTGTTTCAGACTTCAGTCCACTAACATCTGACTTTGAAGTTCGAGATAGAATATGGTAAGTATAGTCTCAGTTGATAACTTAATTCAATGTACTTATGGCTACTGTTCGATATTTCTTGGATTGGATATAGCAGTGGACTGAGTAATTTTAATTTTTTTGAGTATGTATCATTAACTTTAAACTTTATTGGAACATTTTATCCTGCTTTGATTAACTGCTATGCCCATGGCATGTGTAAAGTAACCACGGAGGAAAAGTGTGCCAGTTGATAGGCTCAAACCCATGACGTCGGAAGACTAGCACATGTCAATTGCTATAATTATGATAATTTATTTAAGAATTTCACGACCGACCGATGTTTTTTCGGGTTTGAAACTGAAGAGACTGAAGAGAAGCAGGAGAGTTGTGTGTTTTCAAATGTAACTGTTCCCCCTAGTCATGAAGACAGATACAATGTTAAGTCTTGAGTGGACAATTTATTGTTTGAGGTGGACTGCAACAATCATGAAGATTAAAAAGCCACCGAGCAATCATTAGATAGCTATTTACATTTAGAATGATCAGTTGAAATTGTTGTCGACAATAATAATTATATGAGTGCAAAATATGTGACAACAAATATAGGACAAGAACTGGCTACAAACGACATTTAGTAAGCCACACACTTGTAATATTTGTTTAAGCTTGTAAAAAAAACAACATTTTTTGCATCAAAATTTAAGGTTTGATGTAGATACCAAAAAACATAATTATAATGTGTGTTGTGCATTGTTATTGTCTATAGATTTTGTTGAAGTATGTCAAGGCCAATGTTACTGAAATTATAGAGATTTAGTTCAATAATGTTTGGAAATATGTAATTAATTATGTGCATGTGGGTAGACCGAATCATTTATCACTCTTATGAAAAGAGTAAAAATGTTCCGACAGTGGTATACAGTGTACTACTTGTTGCAATCCTGCATTTGTCGAGTTCCATAATTATTTTCTCAATACTGTTAGTAGACAGTGGTCCTATCAATTAAAAATAAATCAACATAAATAGATGATATCCCTTATCTTGCCATGTTTACAATGTATACATAAGTGTTACCATTTCAGACATCTTTTGATGTTAAATGACAGTTTATGAACTCTTAAATAGTTTAATTAAAGCTTATTCATTTCTCTATATATTTAATTAATATTATTTGATTTGATTAAAAAAAGAGTTTCACTACTTGGCAAAAGTCTTTGATTTGAGGTTTAGTTTAACATTATTGAATTTGATTTGTACAAAACATGTTGAAATTGTGTAGTTATACGTTTAAAACTTGTCTGTCTATTACTTTGAAAGACACATTCTTGAAGTGTTTGTAAAGTAATGAACTTTTGGTATAAACCATGCAAGCTTGAATGAACTGAAAACATTGTACTGAATAAAACTGTTGATTACAGTGTCAAACATAGTTCGTTCTGTTCCGTGTTGAACAGTTTGGTCTCCTAATGTGGTAGTTGCAGGTTGGAACACCGACTCAACCTAATAACGTTAGCTTCAATGTCTCTTTTTAGGTTGACATAATAAAATTTACACTATCCTATTGTCCTGCAATGTTATGCCAAGACGAGTGGTTGGCGGCAGAATCTTTGATTCATCACATTTGTGGTGGCAGCGTAATGGCAAACAGCCCCTTGCGACTTCATGCGATTTACTTATATCGGACCGTTTAAATTTTCGTTGCCGCTTTCCGCGCTTCGATGGTTAATCAAATGCATGATTTATGTAAACAAAGAAATATACACCCAAACATAATACATTAATGCAGCCATCTCCTAAGAATCAAAGTAAAATGTAAATAAATCTAGCGGTTAATTGGAATTTAAATATACGACAGGTGGTACTAGTGAAATGACATTTCATGGGTGCTTAAATGTCTATTGCGCAATACCTGGAAGTTAAGATCATAAGCTTTTCTTACAAGAAATAACAAGCGTAACAAATATCTGCGTTTAATGATTACGTTTTGTGTCTCCCACTTTCTAGAAACCTATATACGCATGCCGTTATGAATATCTTTCAGTTACAAGAACATGGCTGGAAATTGCAGCCATACCGGTAGTTCAAATTTCGTCACCAATTTCAAGTACTATATTAAACTTTTAACATACGATGTGTACATGTTGTTTATAAAACATGCTGAAAAGCACGTAATAATCTGTATATGTATAAATTGATTTCGTTTATTATCCAGTGTTGTGTTTCCGGAATTTACCCGGTGCCAGTATTTTATGGTATCGTGTGTTATCCGGTGCCCGTGAAATCAATATGCGACCCTTTTAAAACGCAAATACTCACGTTTTTGAAGTTGCCAGTAATTTCCTACAATGTTGTTATAATTCTGAATGATTATTACAACAATGTAAAGTAGTAGTAGTATATGTGTTTTCTCTCCAGTTACAAAAAATCAAGTACTTTAAACTATTTCATGACTATGAGGTAGGTATGGTTCATTTGTTTTCGTTCGTTTTGATAACAAAAAATATTTTTATAACGAATTTTAAAGTAAATCATTAGCTGAAACACCATAATGTTCCGTGAACAATAGTATTTGGAATTTTAACGCGGTTTTGTGGCCAATTTCACTTCAAATACTAGGCGCAACCTGCATTTCATCTTTTTTATTTTCTGATATGATCCGTTGCCGTTTCGCGCATTATCCGGAAAAGTACACATGTTTCCAGTATTATCCGTATTGGTTAGGCACCGTGGTAATGCTGTATAGTAATGACACACTGTGACCAAAATATTTAATTACAATGTTGTAAATACTGCCACCTTCACACCACGGCCGGTAATCACGGGCGCCACCTCTTTTTTGCGATGCATTAATACATGAGCATAGCTACTTCCGAGGTGGCGCTAAGGACCGGATGTTTTGAAAGTTCACGGACAATTCTACAGGGTGAGTAGGTTTTATATGTTTTTTTCAACATATTACGAATTATTTTAAAAATCGGGCAATGTAGTGCGATTCAGCGAAGATTTATTCATCCAAAAATGTACAGAAACATATAATAACAACCCATTTGGAAACGTGATGACCTTTATAAGTTGTGGCACGGTGAAGTTTTAAAAGAAAATCGGTGTATTTTGCCTGTGTGACGAGCAAATTTCAACCCAATGAAATCGCTAACGACATCAAACCATTGCTTTGAACATGTACAAGTTGTTGCATGCACAATAACATCGGCTTCTTGTCGATCTAATAGATAATTTTGCTTTCTTCCAAAAGAGATGGACCCAATGCCAAGGAGGTGGCGCCAATGCACATGTTCAGCTATTTTAATTTTCGGTGCCGACCATACACTTTTTGTGTGGTTGTGTTTTTTTTTTATCTTTTTTCTTAATTCGATCATAATAAAATATAATCGAAAAATTAAAGTCTACATAATTATGAAGAAACATATGTTACAAAGAGATTTTGAAAATTTCTGTCAGCATATACTATAAAACTGAAAAGTAACTTGAGTATAATAAAAAAGGTTAACGATTCAAGACCGAGCTATCCACATATTTTGGAGATGTTAGTGGGAACAAACGACATATTTTAGCCTAATTAAGATTCATTGACCTTTTCTCGAATTAAGCATTTGGATTAGGGGACAAAACTCATCGTTTCAAGCAGAAAAAACATCTTTTAATTATTTCGTGAATATCTTACTGTATAAACACATTTGTTTAAGAAGAAATAGTTTGAGAATGTTGAGAATTTAGTTATTGAATTTATTGAGTATGACATATTTTGGGGTTATATCGTACCATATGTTTTATTCAGGTCGCTGACTTCTTAATTTACCGGTAGTTGGTTACTTATATATTTACCGACTTACATCTTGCTTTTTTATAGAATGTGTATATGTTCTTTATAGATTTGGGTTGACGTATTTACGTTGAAAAAAAAAGAAATATATCATATATCGTGCATTGGCGCCACCTCCTGTCATTAGCGCCACCTCCTTGGCATTGGCTCTATCTCTTTTGGAAAAATACAAAATTATCTATTAGATCTGCAAGAAGCCAATGTATTTGTGCATGCAGCAACTAGCATATGTTGAACGCAATCCTTTCTTGTCGTTAGCGAATTAATTGGATGGAAATTTGCTCGTCACACAGGCAAAAGACATCGATTGTCTTTCAAAAACTCCACCATGCCACAACTTATAAAGGTCCTCACGTTTCCAATTTGGTTGTGATTGTATGTTTCTGTACATTTGTGGATGAATAGATCTTCGCTGAATCGCACTACATTGCCCGATGTTTTAAAATAATGCGAAATATGTTCAAAAACACATATAAAACCTACTCACCCTGAAGATTTATCCGTGAAAATTCAAAACATCCGGTCCTTAGCGCCACCTCGGAAGTAGCATTGTCTCATTTATTAATGCATTGCAAAAAAGAGGTGGCGCCCGTGATTATCGGCCGTGCACACATGCATTGTAACATGTAAATAAGAGTTGTACGTACGCTTCCGTTTGGTCACGATACGCACTCCATGACTCGAGACGATGCCCGGAAACACGATGCTGACGTCCATCTTTTCAAGGTCAAACAAGAACAACTTCCGGTTAATTTCAATGACCACTGATCTGTTGTCTGCTTCGTAAAATGCTATATAATACGCGTCTTCATTGTCGACCTCCTATTGAGTATAACGTTTGCAAGTATGACGCACAATATTTTGTTATTTTTGAAAATTTTACTTGATTGGACTGTTTTGTATTTAATCAAATAAATCATGTACGTATCTAAAGTATCGAATAATTTTCAGGGGGAATGCAACATTTAAAAAAAATATGGACGTTTTAATTGTAGAAAGAATAATTACATAAAAGAAACTCAATACAAAATATTTGAAAACAAAAATGTAATTCATTGATTATTTATATGAGCCACGTTGTGGGAAAAACTGCGCTTAACGCATTGCGTAAAGTGTCGTCCCAGATTAGCGTGTGCAGTCCGCAGAGGCTAATCAGTGACGACAGTTTCCACACTGAAATTTCGTTTAAAGGAGACTTCATTTTAACGAAAAAATTCAACAAACGTGGAAAGTGTCGTCCCTGATAAGCTTGTGCGGACTGCACAGGCTAATCTGGGACGACAATTTACGCACATGCATTAACCCCACTTTTCACAGAACGGGGCTCATTTAAACGTCATCATTATATGTTGTCAAAATGCATTGAAACAAATGAGAGCAATACACATCAAATAAGCAAAGAGCGAAATAAAACCCGTCGTCTTTCTAGTTCTCGGATGGCGCGGTATTCCAGTCTGCCGGCATCATACAGGCCGACAATGGTCGACGAGTCCTTTCCCGCACTGCCGGTCACGAACAACGCATCCTGGTGGCCCAGTGGAAAACACTTCCTGTGTAGACAGACTTTATTGAGGCTAAGTTAAGAATAATTGTTAGTTTTCTGAATGGCATTCCGGTGTATTTTTACTTGATAGCGAAGCCATTAAAATGTTTTTTTTTTCTGCGCACACAGTCCCCGTTGTTGTTCTATTGAATAATATGTGTAACCTTTAACTAATATTATTTTTAAGTTATATAATAAGCAAATACGTTTCTCTGAAATATTTCTTTACAATAAAAATAAATAAATAAACTGAATTTTATTAAAGGCGCGAATCAAGAGGACTAAACAACTTGCGCTAAAAATAACAACTTGAACTTAATAATAATATAATAAATGACGTTTAAATCGAAACGAAACCGGAAACGAAACAGCCCTAAAAATAAGTAAAATGTAATTATATATGAGCCGCACTCTGCAAAAATGGAGTTTAATGCATGTGCGAAAAGTGTCGTCCCAGATTAGCTTGTGAATCTGCACAGGCTAATTCCGGACGACACTTTTCGCTTTAATCTGGGTTGACACTTTACGCAAATGCATTTATTCTGTTTTAACCAGAAAGAGGCTAATATATTTTTTATAATTATCGCTAGTTACTCGATCCTGTCTATTGGCGCCAGCGTCCTAGCCTGCCGATTCGTGGTCCTCTTTTTGTCCCGGGATCGATCCCACACCCTGAGGCCGTAACCATGTCAACGGTGTGCGCGCCGGTCAGATCATTTGTGTGTTCTAGGCGATCTTCTTCCTATAGCGAAGAGCGGTGCACGATGCCGTGAAAATATGCCACATCTTGTAATCGTAATCGTTGATACAGGCCAAACCATGAGAAGTTGAATAAATAACATTTTTGTTCTTAACCAAAGTCCTATTATATATTTATATATTAATATTTTTATATTTTTTTATTTTGTTTTATTTGTTATTTATGTTTTTATTATTTATGTATGTATGTATTTTTGTATTATTTTGTATTTATTTATTTAATAAATGTTATTTGTTTATTTTTCTAACTGAAATATTTTACGTAACTTGTGTCTGGTAAGCCTTCTGCATTGTTTCTGCATGTAAAGATTTTACATGGATACAGATTTGTGTAAAACATGTTTCAAAGGAATAACTACCTGCAGTGTGGAAGAGTTGACAAAGAACATGGAACTGCCGCTTATATAGTAGATATATCTGCCGTCGGCACTGAAGTTTATACTGCGGATGCGAAGACTATCGTCGGCTAAAAGAAGGAAAGTTATACAAATGAGCCTCGCTCTGGGAAAACTGGCTTTATGCCTGTTCGTAAAGTATCGTCGTATATTAGGCTGTGCAGTCCGGACAAGCTAATTAGGGACGACACTTTCCGCCTAAATTGGATTTTCTTTAAACGAAAAATACCATAAAGCGAATGTGTCGTCCCTAAGTCGTCTGTTCGGACTGCACAATTTTATCTGGGACCACACTTAACGTACTAGCAAAAAGACCCATTTTTCCAGAGCGAGGATCAAATACATTATCTAAGTAAATACTTTTATACATACAAAGTATGTGCTCTTATAAATCAGTATTAATTGATCAATCGATGCACGTACTTCAAACCATAAATCCTCTATTTACATACGTGGAATAGAACGAAGACGGTTGCCATTGAAATCCGCGAACACGATTTCGTTAGTGTAACCTGAAGTGTACACGACGTGAGTTTCGTCGGGGGAAATGTCATAAGCCATGATTTCATATAGCTCAGAACGGCCTTTCCTACAGTCTACAGGGATCTTCTCAAAGCCTTGCCACGAGGGTATCAAGGTCATGGAATCAAGGTCAAGGACACACAGGAAGTCATATCCGCATCTCACAACAACGTATCTGTCTCGACCTTTTCATAATAAAGATAAGAAAAGATATTTTCATGGTAATGTTCTTGCTTTAAGAAATGTTTTAATTTTCAATGTTCGTGTTTTGACATAATACGGACCAAAGCCCGCGTAACGGGGGTTGACCATTCATACATATGGAAATTTAGACAAAACAATAAATAAAATAAAAAAAATACACATATGATGCGACTGGATTTTTTTCCACGCGTCACCTATTTTCGCGATGCTTTTTATCTCCCCTGAATACTTTCCGTCATGGGACACTTATCTTGCCTCCGCGTTCTGGTTTACTACCCGTTGTGACATTATTTTGTACACATTATCAAAAGAAAGATAACCCGCTTAAATTGTATTGCGTTCATCCGGTTTCAACAAATCGAATAAGATAATTAGTCTCGCATTTATTTGCTTCAATCAGTATCACTGTCTCATTGTTATTTTTAACCCTTCAAATTAATTTACAATTGTTTAAAAAGATTTATTTTTTCTAAACATGAACGACCGCGTTTCTTTCGTCTTCTAATATACATGACTCAGTGACGTCACTGCTTTTGTCAAACAATGACGTATCAGTTCGATATCAAAAGGGAGTGAAAAGTGGAACTGACTTTCTGTTCTTTGTTAACATTTAAAATGAAAAATAGACATGGAATAAACATCGATTGGTAAGTAAATATATAACTGATTTATTGCATTTGGTTACAAGAAATATCAAGCTAGATCTATATTGCGAAAGAATGCCTTTTATATAACAGAAACCGTTTTCGTCACAAAGCAATTTTTGCCGATTTTAAGTTTAGTGTTATTCATTCAATCTAAATAAACAAAAAGTTAATCCTTTTATGAATTGTGTTGTTGTAATTTTTCAAGTTTATCCTTTATGATTATTCTAAGATCCTCTCTTGTTGGTATGTTAAGAATTTCTTAAGATAAGGTTATGATTGAAAATAATAGACTGAATAGTTCAACTCGTACTCGATCATTTTCGTACCAAACTGTTCAAAACTGCCAACAATAAAACTGTGCTGACATAAACATCGGATATTGGCTTATTATGTATTTTTCTTTTGTTCAATATTTTAGAAGCTGTTCTGTCAAGCTGCACACATTTCATGAATTATTATGACTGGATGCTAAATACTAAACGCCCCGATTCTGAATCTATCAAACTGGGAGAGAAATAGAGAATAATAGGTTGGTGACGTTGATGGAGAATGGTTATCTGGCAAGGCGGAGGAATTTATCGGGTGAGCCGGAGGCGAACCCGATAAGATCCTCCGCCGAGCCAGATAACCATTCTCCATCAACGTCACTAACCTATTATTATATTTATCCTGTCACATTTACACATTTACCTTAACAATTTTTTCAAATACAAATGATTAATTGACAAAACAAAATAATAATTCTGATCGGTCCTCCTACATATACGCAACATGCCTAACGACCAAATAACTACCGATTGTGTCACGTAAAAAAAAGTTCCACATTAAAACGTTTCTTTTAATACTTTCCTATTAAAAATATGAGAAGAAATTAAAAACGAATCGAGAATGTGATATTTTTATTGCTAGATATTGAAAGAAATATGCATCTTCAAAACAAAAACTCAATTTTATTCGAACATTCAATTGAACAAAATGGCGTGCACATTCACTGATTCAGTCTAAGTCAACCGTTATAAATAAAATTGAGCAACAAATCAAACAAATAATCGAAAATAATTATAATTACACGTAGCACATTATTTGGATAATTAAAATATCGATTGCAGCTGAAACTGTGCTGTAGATTAGATTGATGGCATCATTTAAGCTTTGAAAGTTTGACAGGAGTCCTAAGAAAAACTAAATTTAGCATAAACGACACGCTTACCTGAATCATCAATGACAACTTTAATCCAATGCTATTAACAATAAAGTAACAACTATATACACTGCCATTGT
>VMBQ01004778.1:51954-74954 GCA_007657795.1 Dreissena rostriformis
TCTTTAAAGGGGCCGTCCAACAGATTGGTAAATTGACAAAATTAAAAAAAGTTGTTTCATATTCGCAAATTTTCGCGTTTGTTATGATATTTTTGAGGAAATAGTAATACTGACCATTTACAATGCTCTTAAATATCCATTATATGCATCTTTTGACGATTTGAAAACCTCAAAATCATAAAGCGTCGTTCGACGCGAAACGATTGAATAATTTGGAAAGTTCTGTTATTGTCGCTATATTTTGTAAAACTACGAGGATTGCTTATATATGGTATAAAATACGGCTATCGTACATACTTGTCAGGATGGCCGAGCGGTCTAATTGGTTTTTACTCCAGGACCCCGATGGTCACTGGTTCGAGCCCTGATGAGGTTTACTTTTTTTTCCCTTTTTAAATTGTATTCTTGTTTTTTAACTGCAGATTTTTAGGTCAAATGTTTGAATTTATCAATATAGAGCATTTAATGACATGCTTCAATACATGCCAAAATCTAGTGGACAGTCCCTTTAATGGTATCCATGTACACTGAAGTAAATATTCTCGCACAGGATGATCCGAGACGACACTGTCTGATAAACTTCATTTTGTGGCGAAACGTTCTAGAACATTACAAGAAATGCTGTATGATTTATGAATGAATTAGCACGACTTTGAAAGGTAAATACTTATGCATATTGACCATACTACCACAAACCTAAAGGGTTGTGCAAACCAAATTGTGCAGTCGATGACGTAAGCGTCTGCAGCAGGCTACCATTTGTGACGTCATATATGTCCACTTTAATTCCAAATAACGTGACGATCGTATCCTTGCGTTTACCAGCAGCGCAGAACCTGTCTATGGTATAAACACCTTTGAGCGGTATGTCCATGCAGTGTTTACCTGCAAACAGACATGCGATAACGATGGTTATATAATCTTTTTTATTTACGCCCTATTACATCGAAAAACTTTGGCAGTTGAATTGATACCGTTTCATAGCGAGAACAAGTTTTTGATGTCTTTGCAGATGATCCTAAGAGCGCACCCCGAGTGGGGATCGAACCCGGGATAGACCTGTCGCAAAAGAACAACATATCGACTGCATTATTGCGACCTTAAAATAGTTGAATGCAATTGCAGCGTGAAAACTACCAATGCTTTGCAATGACCATTCCAGTTTAAATCGTGGTATGTTTGTATGTTTTTAGGGTTTTTTCTGTTATAAAAAGAATGTAGATACTAGCAATAATTTCTCTCCTGATAAGGTTAATGGAGTGTAATTGCTCTTGCTATATTGAATACTTTTAAATTTGGAAGATACATTTTAAATATGCATTTTACATGTTGAACATACATTTTTTTGAGAGGTGTACGTTTTGTTTATGAATTTACATCGAATCATGACTGATTATGGATATAATAATCCGACATTCGGTGTTTTTTTCATTTCAATATCATTAACTCGTCCAGGAAATTCGTAAGTAACCACTAACACCGTTGAATAACAGTGGGGTGTTTGAAAAGAAACTCGAGGGAGATTCTATCCTAGTCATTTTACCCTAAGCTAAATTCTTGTTTTGATCGTTTGTTAATAAGATCAATGTTAATTGACTATTTAAGATAAGAACACATATTAATTTTTCAAAGACTAGCAAAATACAAATAAACATGTATACATAAACAATTAAAAATATATATTTCAATGTAGAGTATTTTATTGGAAATGCTCACCTGTTTGGAGGTCTTCTACTTTTATAACGTTGCCCACTTCCATGGCGATCCACTCGTCACCATGACACAACGCGACCTTTCTACACTGACCTTTACCCGTCACGTTGCGTAGCAACCGTGGAGGGTCGGCCTTGATGTTCCAGATTTTGATCTCCTCCAACCATTCGCAGACTAAAGAAGGTCAAGCGTTAATAAACTCTCGATATGAGATTATCTTATTAAGTGTTTTACGTTTGATTACAATTTAGAACCAGTTTATTTTAGTTTCGTTTCTGTAGATGACTGAATTATTTCATTTTTTATCATACCATAAACTGGTAAACACGGACTTCTCTCGTGCAATATTTGTTTAACCGTTATGGTAATATGTGGCATCGATTACTCTTATACATGTTGATAAAGAAAGTTCAAAACTGTAATAAAATATCCACTTTTGCAATGTATATATGGTATATATGAGGAAAAGAGCTGAACTAAAAACGTTAATTCAGTTTCGTAAAAAGAAACAAGCAGCAACTATTTTTATAAAGTAACTTCAAAGCGTATAATGCACCTGTGATGACGTAAGTTCCACATGACGTCATCCTTATCATGTCAATGGCGGACGCGTGCACGTGGATGCTGTGTAGCAGCTGACCTCCGGGACGCTCCAGGATGTTGACATCGGGCTCGAACCACACTTTAGAGTTGTACTCACGTAAGCGCTGCTTGAACTCGGCGGTTGTCTGAAACAAAAACAACAATCGTTTGAGCGGCGTCATGCGAATATTGGTCGTATGTCGATTGCGCAGTCTGGTCAGGAGTTACTCTGTCCGCTATAAAGTCACGCGAGATTTCGTGATGTTATAAGCAGACAGGGTAGCTCATGACCCGACTGAACGAATGCGTAGGCTGGTCTGGGGCTTCGCACGAAGCGGCTCAATTCATAAAGAACTATTAACAAAACATTATTCATTGAGTGTCCTTGTAAAAGGTCTTTATATATTTTAATTGTTATGAAATCAAACCGCATGTTTTGATTATTTTTGGTTAAAGAGAGGTTTTCACATGTATGAGCGGGGTTTCCGAAGTAATTACGCTATTTAACTAGCCGATCTCAATGAACCTCAATTCCCTCCGGATATGTACAAAACATGATTTTGTATTCTTGAATTGCCTTAATGTATGTTAATAAATATGAGTCTTGTTCTGTGAAAACTGGGGTTAACGCATGTGCGTAACGTGTCAGCACAGGCTAATCAGGGACGCCACTTTCTGCTTTAATGGAATTTTTCGTTTAAACGCAAATCCAGTTTCGGCGGAAAGTGTCGTCCCTGATAAGCCTGACTGCACAGGCGAATCTTCGACGACACTTTACGCACATGCATTATGGCCAGTTTGTTTAGAACGAGGCTCATATGAGTTCGGCTTCAAACCTCGTTGTCCTCCAGGCGCCCGTGTAGCTGTGGCACGCACTGGTCCGGATCCGTCTGAAGTCCCTTCCGGGAGAGCAGAAGCGCCTCCAGGATGTTCCTGATCAGGGGATCCCCCGGGAACGCCGCTTTGGCCGCCGTGAAGTCGTCTAGGAGCGCCCTGGTGGAGCCGTGAGAAACATGCGTGAATGACATACTTTGTAGACGTGTTTGGCTCACACAGTGGTAATACAAGAGACAGTCTCTTGTTTTTGTTTAATTTGACAGTTAAAATATACAATATTATCTATCTTCGTATGTTTTTAACGAAAAGCTTAATATAATACCGAGCAAAGTTTACTTACTTCTTTGTTAAGAGCTATGTATACTGTTCACATAAGAAACTCAAACAATCTCAATTAACGAGTATTTACACATATAAACAAGTGATTTAACCAGCTTACAATTACATCGGGTAACAAAGTCCGCATACAGTAAATGACAACTAAAACCAGTGATAGAAGGTTAGGTCGTAAAAATTGAAGTGTGTAATTATAACATACGATGTGACATTTCTTAACCATAAAACTTACTCAACCGGTAGTGCATGTAACTTAGCAACGCAGAAGTGCACGTTGGCGAGACACTCCTTCTTGAGAAGGTCAACGTGACCCGCGTGCAGGCGGTGATAGGGCAGATTGTTGAAAGCCCGGATGTTGTAGTCATCCTCTTCGAAGCGAAGGGGCTGTGACGTCACATAGCGGTCCTCTTCTATTACCTCCCCTTTAGCGTTCGAGTACGCCTTTTTTCTTCCTGGAATAAAACACGTTAAAGCTTATTTGAGCATCGTTCTCGGAAAACTGGCCTTTATGCGTGTGCCTCATGTGTCTTCCAGATTAGCATCTGCAGTCGGCACAGGCAAATCCGGGACGGAAATTTCCGCCTAAACTGGATTTTCGCTTAGAATAGACTTCCTTTAAACAAAAAATACCTTAAAACGGAAAGTGTCGTTCCTGATGAGCATGCGTAGACTGCACATGCTTCTGGGGCGACACATGCATTAAGTCCGGTTTTCCCAGAGCGAGACTTATATGGATACTCCCGAGCTAGCATATACATTTGGTAACATTCTGGATTTTAAACTAACTTGCGGTAATTTGAAAATAATGAAACGTTAAAAAAAACCATGAATACGATAATTTTCCTCATTATACTTCTATATTGGAGGATCAAAAATTATCAAAGACTCACATAGCAAATTGCGTCTGATAGAACATCGACGTATATTTTCATTTTTGCATACTTGTTAATGTGATTTTCTTTCTGCTATAACGACTTACTGCCCATACACATCATAATCATGCTCAATTCTACCATTGGCCCAGGTTCCCGCAAAAAAATCAGCTAGGTTGCCATGGACACGCTTGTTCTGCGCGTCATCTGCGCAGTAGCGCTCGTGCGCAGCTTCCGTAAACTGACGGTGGTACCAGTTCAACACGCGCGCACCGTCTGCACCGCGCTCAGCTGCGGTAAAAAAACAACAACACATCTGTAAATTATAGTCAATCACAAAGCATTGAAAAAAAAACGCGCAGTGTGTATGTAGTACATGTTCTTTTTAAATGCCTTGACTTATTAAATGCAGAATGTAGCTAATTTACCACTCCCGCTGATGCTAAATTCATAAGCAAATCACTTAAAGAAAATTGAACTAAGTGTATCTCAGCTGAAAACAAATCTGCAAGCATCAAGGTGAAGCGAACCTATGATCACAAGTTCTTAAGGCAGACGTTCATTCGCGTTGCGATAAACGCTTTATCTTAATTTTAATAGTATGCGACGTTGAAAATGCATTGGAAATCCCAATATAAATCGCCATAGTACATATAACATCATTGTCTTCCCAACAGCTCGACGTTCGTAAAACATTAAATTCAAACGAGAAAATAACAGAATGGTTCAATACCGATATATTGGTCGATGTCCGTCCGTATGCGCACAAGAAGTAGAGGGGGCAGTCTGCGCATGGGCGGGGTCCAGTAGGTGTAGACGTCATTTAATACGTCATCATCGCAGGACAACACGTCATAAAGCTCCGCCTCGGTGATTCCGTTATTGGCTGAAGTAAAGATCCATATTGAATTGGATTTTGTTAAAAGAGACTTCCTTTAATGTGCATGCAAGTAGATAAACAATTGGGCCTCGTTCTGGATAAGCTGGTCTTAATGCATGTGCGAAAAGTGTCGTTTCAGATAAGCATGTGCGGTCCGCACAGGCTTATCAGGGAAGACATTTTCCGCTTTTATTCGGTTAGTAGAAAATCCCTTCTAAACAAAAATCTAGTTAAGGCCGAATTTAGTGCATTAAGCCCAGTTTACCCAGAACAAGACTTAAATACAAGTTACTCAACCCCCACCTAAGGTAAGATATCCCAAGGCGCTGCACACCAATATCCGCCCGTGCAGTTTCTCCAGACGACCGAACAGGAAGTCGACAGCGGTACGAACTGTCGTCTGCAGTACTGTCCGTGACGGCGGGTCGAACGAGCGCCAAAGCATGGCTTCGTCAAACGACAGCTGATCAGAATTGAACAAAATGTCAGCATAGCGTTATACAACATAATTTATTTAAAAAAAATAGCTTTGTAATTTTTGGTTTGCATCAAACGTTCACATTTCTACTCACTTCAAACTTGTCGACTAATATGATCCTGATTTAAAACTTTTTGGACAGTACGGTTAAAACTTAGGATTACCCATGAGATTGATTACTAAAAGAAAATAATGAATTCCCAATTAATTCAATGATGATTTACTGACTTAAAAGTATTTTTGCTTTACATTAAGTGTAAGATTACAAATACAACTGGCACTAATAAACTATTCATCTTCCAAAAAGAATGTTCTTTATCGGCCCGATTTAGTGTCAAAATTCTTTGCTCGTTGTATTTAAATATCCTTTACGGATTTTCCTCATTTTCCAGTTATTAAACCTTCCAGAGCTGCGTGCACTCACCTTTAAGAACAGCGGTGTCGGACACTTCCGGAATGTGCTCAGCAGGATGTCAATCTGGGGCGGGGTAAACTTCCGGTTCCTTTTGTCCGCCCACGACGACACTATGCTGTGCGCGTCCCTCTGACCTAGTTCCGGGACCTGCATGTACCTATCCTCGTCAGGAAATAATTTCTATAAAAAACGGCAAACATGTATTACAAGATTATAATGAAACATTTTGCGTTTGCTGAATTATTTTTTAGGACTTCTTGGCGGTGTGTTTTTAAAGTTGTTGATCTACACAGATTTCGATGTCGTTTGGTATTTAAAAAAAAAGTAATATTTCCTCAAAGACATATCAAATAAAAAATGTGGTCACCAGTGTTTTAAATAGTCAATGGACACGTAGAAACATAACTTTTCTGTATTTTTTGTAAACTGGGAAAGCTGCTTTTAAAGAGATATAAGAAATATACGATAACCAATATATATATATATATATATATATATATATATATATATATGGGGCAGCCATGAGTGAAAATATTGATTTTATATGGTCACGAGTGGTTACAAAATTCGATAGTCTACCATACGTTACAACTTTTCTTAATATTTTATGCATTTCGCCCTATGTGGAGATAAACTGGTGACTTTCGCGGGAATAATACTATTTGAACATCAAAATGATGTAATTTGTACTGTTTGAAACCGTGAATTATCAGTTTTAAATCAATGCTTTTTCCCTATAAACCACAGGACAGCATAAATAAATAACTAAATCAATAATAATAATAAAATATCTGTTAATAGACAAGCTACTGACAACTGAATATTAATAAAGGTTCGTGAGTTGCTCTTTATCACTCATACCAAGGTTTAAAATGTACAGACGGGAGTACTTCTATGAATAAGAATTCGCCCTTACATTGTATTTTATCTTTATACTAGTACACTAGTTGCCTTTTTAAAAAATCCGCTACCTTGAGGGCCGGAAACGTCTCGTATTTCTCCTCCGGAAGTGATGACACGATAATCTTACAGTGAGGCGGCAGGGTGGCCGGAAGCCACATCAAAAAGCGGCCATTGTGTGAGGTGTCCAGCTGGTCAAGCGAGTCCAAGATGACCACGAGTGGACACTCTGCCGTGCCTTGATCTAAGAGCCGATTCAACTGGACATTTAGAATGTCAACGGTCTGAAAAAAAGAAAGTAGTGTTCAGAATCCACTTGAGGAAATATCTTTGCATGAAGCAATACAAGAAAGCACGTTTTTTAAGAAAAAAGTATGGAACCCGATATACATATGAGTCACGCCTTGTGAAAACTAGGCTTAATGCATGTGCTCAATCCGCCCTAACTGGATTTTCGTGTGAAAGAGACTTTCTTTAAAGTTTAAACGAAAAATTCCATAATACCGTACTGCATAGGCGAATATTGAACGCACAGGCATTAAGCCACTTTTCCCACAACGAGGCTCATATGAATCTTGAAAGGAAATAACATCGGACTGGCATTATACAATATTTAAGACTGTACGACCATTTAAAATGTTAGCAAGACTATGACAAAGAAGTCAAATCTGAAGAAAAACAAAACGAGCAAGAAAAAGAATAAGACAAATAAGAAAATGATGATTTGTTATGATGATGATGATGATGATGATGATGATGATGATGATGATGATGATGATGATGACGATGACGATGACGACGACGACGCGGACGACGACGATGAGGATGATGATGCTGAGGAGGAGGAGGAGGAGTAGGAGGAAAATTTGTTTGGATGAAGTTAATGTTGAATAGGATGGTGAAGATGATAATAACAACGATGGCGATGGTGATGACGATGATGATAATGATAATGATTATAGTGATGATGATGATAATGAAGATAGTAATGATACTTATGGTGATGATGATTATTATTATGGCGATGGTGATGATTATGACGATGGTGATGATGACGATGATGATGATGATGATGGCGACGACAAAGACGATGATGACGACGACGATAATTGTGGCAACGGTCATGATTATCAAACACGTACCAGTCCGGCTCGAAGGCTTTGATTCCCAAGCATACTCAGTTGTTGCACCAGACTCTGTAGCAGAGGCAGTACGGAAGAACTCTCCACTGTCGTACCGAGAAACCTGCTGCCCAGAGAAATGTGCGTCATGTAAAGTGTGTTCAAGTTTTTAGAAAATCAAACTAAATCAAAATTGCTTTAACGATAATTCATGTAGGGAACCTTACTTTAAACAGTTTAAAACGAATGCTGCGTTTTCCATCATTGTCTAATTCGCACGCGAGTGCGTGCGTGTTCGCGTGCGTGCGTTAGGCGTCATGCGTGCGTGCTTAAGTGTATGTGTGTGTGTGTGTGTGTGTTTTAATGAATCCTTAAAACTTCCGGTCCGAGGACGCTCCAGATATACTCAAATCGACATGGCATAAGTTACCTTAACACGAGCTTGGGTGTCTTGCCCAGCCAGGTCTTGCACAATTTGGCCGACATCGCCAGGATGGAAGTTTTGCCCGTTCCACTGATCCCGTGCACCACGAGCGGGGTCGTTGTCGATGGGTCCAGCAGGTAGGATTTGATCCGCTATAAAAGATTACTGAACATTGCCGACGGCAACAAATGAGGCTCGTTCTGGGAAAACAGGCCTAAATGCATGTGCGTAAAGTGTCGTTGCAGATTAGCACTTTCCGCCTACACTTGCATTTTCGTTTTGAATATACCTCAATTTAATGAAAAATTCAATAAAAGTGGAAAATGTCGTCCGTGATAAGCCTGTACGGACAACACATGCTAATTTGGAATGAAACATTACGCACATGCATTAAGCCCTGTTTTCCCAGAGCGAGGCTCATATCTTAAGTCATTGATAACTTTCACACGTTTTGTCTTTGCTTCATGCTTAACAATAATAATTGAACATCCAAACAAAATTAAAACAAATACTGTATTAAATTCCTAATACAGAAAAGACCCTACACAAGTAGCCACCAATTAATTTCACTATACAACAGTTTATTAAGATAAACATTTGTGCCAATTTTTTTCCGATTACCGCTCTGCCTGTGAAAGTTGGGGGATCCTTTTATTGAAAACCCACACATACTCAAACTGGGGTATACAGATTTGAATACGAAATTCGGTAAACTGCTAGGAGGGAAATCGCTCATGATTCTCCAAATTGATAGTGTTGGAATATTGAGAGGATGAAAATATAATCGCGCACCTCCAGCGTCTCGGTACGTCCATGGAACTCCGCGCACTTGGCCTGGCACAACAGGATGTGCTGCAGACATTCTTCAGAGAGCCGGTCGTGCAGGAGCTTTCGATTCCGAATAGCCTGCGTCACCATGGAGATCATGCTGTCCGTGAAGTCCTTGTAGAGGCGCGTCAGGTACTTCCGGTGTTCCTCGCTGGTTTCCGGCTCGATACCTGCGGCGCAAACCCGATGTGCTTATTACCTAATACGCCATTCTTTTATTCAATTACATACAGTCAAATTCTTCTTTGAACGTGAAAATAAAAATAATGCTATCGTGGCGTTATCATTGGTAATGAAGCAATGGTCTTGACAATAATTGCATTGCGTTGAAGGTGTACATGTTTATTAACAATATTTCATTACTCGTCCGCATATACAATGCCCATTGTGGAAAACACTGTAACCGTTACTGTTATTAAGTGTTTACGCGTAATGCGTTTGATTGTCTGCAAGTAGAAGAGAGCGTCCGTAGCTGCTCCAGTGCGGGATTGTCAGCCAGACGCGGGGAATAAATGGGCTATAGACGTTAAAATCGCGCATCACTGTCTTTGAGTTAAACACTTTCCCGCTCAGAAGCAGGCTGAAAATGGCTATAATTATGCAACCAGCATCACACCAGAACGAGTAACTCGCAGTCTGTTCAGGTTTTATGCTGTTTGCTACTCATCATGTTAGGGTTGGAAATGAAGCCTTTAAAACTTGAATCTAGTAAGAAAGGTCTTATTTAATTAGATTTTGTTAGGGACTACAAACGGGTCAAATTGCGTATCTGGTTTATATGGAAAAGGGTTAAGCGAATGTATGCATGTCCAGCCTTTGTGCTCCCGTCATACCTTCCCGGCCGACCCAGTGCACGTTGTAGTGGAAGATCTGGTCGGGTTTCAGGCGACGCTCCATCCGTTGCTCCTTGAGTTCCCGCAACATCCGGTGAGCCTTCTCCACCTTCTCCTGCGCCCCAAGGCATTCTGCAAAACATCTGCACGTATAATCACGTGACAACACACACTGTACGTGAGCACGTGACTATATGTGGCAGAATGAACCATGTGACAGAACGAACCACGTGACAACCCTCACTACGTGAGCACGTGACTATACGTGACAGGATGAACCATGTGACAGAATGAACCACGTGACTACATACACTACGAGAGCACGTGCCTATATTTGACAGAATGAACCATGTGACAGAACGAACCACGTGACAACATGCACTACGTGAGCACGTACTGTATGTGACATAATGAACCACGTGAAATAATGAACCACGTGACAGCACATACTACGCAAGCACTTGGCTATATGTGACAGAATGAATCACGTGACAGCATGATCAAGGTGACGACAGTAATAACTGCGTCACGGCACGAACTACGTGATAAGAAGACGTACGCGACCATATGGATCACTTGAGTTACATCATTAACAGTTATCACTTGAGTTACATCATTATCATTTATCAATCAAACTGTGCTCACCAATCATTCGACGCATAACAAATATTATCATAATAGCCGTTACGTAATATTGTAATGTTCCTTATACGAACGTTGATTGTTTTTGTTTACATTTCGGTATTTCCGCGCATGCGCATTGACTGGAGGGCAAGAAATCTCGCTTCCGTTTGTAAACTATCGACACAACAATGAAATCAGCTAAGATTAAATCGGATAAAAAGATGTCAATTTCGCATCTAGATCATCTTTGTTCAGAGGATAAGAAAAGATATGACCTTAAGCTAACTGTTTACGGTGAGAAACTGACTGATCCGTTTGACATTGATCAAAAACTGTGGAAGAATAACATTGGAATGTGGCCTGCTGTGCAGTACGGTGACATTTACAATTATTTGATAAACACTCCTGGACTTTACACAGCAGAATCTTTGAAGGCGTATAAATCATTGGACGGGTACAACTTTTTCATTTCGGGACATGTTCATGAGGTTTTGTTTCACGAGGTGAATGCCCATGTGTGCTTTTTGAAGACCACCGTAATTCCGTCACAGAAGATCAGTGACAAGAAACAATGGCACAAGGTGTGGGTCTGCCTGGACAGGGATAAGGGCTATGTGATCTCTGCACACTGTACTTGTAAAGCTGGGTATGTTATGAACTTATCATGTTTTGCTTATGTTTATAAATTATTGGAATGTACATCCTTCAAAATAATGAACATGAGACAGAGTCATAGTGCCACAGAAAGGGCAGTCCGACTTACCTGATTGGTCTCTAGACTCAATATATTTTCATTGAGAATTTGAGGCCATATTTTAAATTTGTTTGGATGTACGCCAGGTTTCAGATATAGTCACAAATCACTCTTGGGCTGTTATTTTAGTAAACTATCAATATTAAGTAATCCATGTCGCTTTTATACGGTTTCAGATGATTAAATTTTGATAATAAAAAAAAATATGTGAAAAGAATGTTTTATTCATGAAAATATTTATGAACAAATATTAAGGGTTATTATTGTTGTATTTTCAGCACTGGAGAGGCTTGCAGTCATGTTGCAGCTCTGTTGTTTAAAGTGGAGGCCGCGGTGAAGCTAGACCTGACGAACCCTTCCAAAACCAGTGCTGCCTGTGTCTGGAACCAATACTACAGAGAGAAGGTAACTACAGGAACTAATGTAATTATTGATTTGTATTTGATACCCAGTAGGATATACATGTATAAGATACAAGAGAAATTGCACCCGGTGCACAATAATATACCACATAGATCTACAAGTATATTGCAAAAGCCATAATCTGGCAAAAAAATATAAATTTCATTTATTTTGTTGGTTTAAGTCGCACTTACAAATTTTATATCATATGGCAACTGTTCTTTAGGTAGCTGCAGAACCTTTGAGTGAAATGAACTTCAGCCAACCAAAGCACAGCAAAGTCCACAAGAGAAAACCAAGACCCGCGCCAGACACAGACTCTGATGACGACTTTGATGTCGAAGCTGCGCTGCGTGCTCTAAAGCGTATTTGTCCGAATGCATGTGTCCTCACAAAAGACGACTCTGACACAGACACAGCGTCAGATGACGAAGAAATGCCTCCGGTAGGTAGCACAAGCTTGTACATCAAAAAGCATAATATTTACATTTATATAAGAGTTTTAAGCGATTGCCAGACAGTCGGTACTTTTTAAAGATTAAGATATATATCCGTCAGACTGCGCTTTCAAGTACTGGTCACAGCACCATAAGGTCCCTTTTCATGTGACAAGACTCGTGAATATATACTGATGTTTTCTGTTATATAAAAAACTGTGTCCAAACTTAGTCACAATAAGAGGAGTTTTCAGACGACCCATTGTTCTTTGTCTAAATAACAGGTACTGTGTGACAACGCGATCGATGAGTTGTAACAGGGTTATATGTTTTAAGACGATTAAATACAAAAAGATTGTGTCTGGGTTCTGACACTGTGAATAAGTGCTCATAAAAATTGTTTACTGTGTTCTGGACTTAACAATTATTTTCTTCTTCTTCAGTTACTTATCAGACAGCACAGCATCAGGGGACAGCTATCCGAGGAAGCATTGGCCGCAGAATGCAGAGCTTTCCTTCAAGACTTTACAGTCACTCCGACACAAGTCAGCAACCTAGAGAAAATGACCAGGAACCAGTCGGAAAGTGGACTCTGGAAGAGACAGCGTCTTGGACGTATAACGGCATCTGTTGCTCATGACGTGAAAACAAGAAAGGAGGAAACTAAGTCTGATGCCTTGATAAAAAAGATCATGGATAGTGACAAAACTGACATCAGTGGGTTACCAAGTGTTAAGTTTGGATTACTGCATGAAAAAAAGGCGAAGAAACAGTACAATGACATTATGGTGAAAGAACATGTCAATTTTGTGTTGCGTGACAGTGGACTGGTGGTAGACACCACATTTCCCATGTATGCTGCATCACCCGATGGTGTGAGAACATGTGAATGTCATGGGGAAGGACTTGTCGAGGTGAAGTGCGCCTACAAGCATCGCGATGTCTGTGTAAATGACATTCCAGGCATAGACCCTACATTTTACCTTACAAAGGAAAATCTTACTCTGAAGGAGGGTCACCGACACTATACGCAAATTCAGTTCCAAATGNGTTTTCAAAATTATGTTATAGCTTTTTATATCGCAAGTTTGAAATGACCACAACCCATTCAAATTTATAAAGAGTGTGTCTTAAAGCACGGGTCGAATTGTGGGTGCACTGTTTATCCTAATAGTTATGTTATAGAGATAACTTAGACAAAATAACGTCTCTTTTTCTTTCGCAATTGGTTCCTGCAATGGCAACCATCTTTAGAATGTTGGTTTCCTTGCTAGAGAATAACTAGCCTAGAATCATGTACATGTTGTGTTATGTGTATCTAATATTTTAATTATTTTCTTTAAATTATTGAGCAACAATTTTGCCGACATGACAAATTACATAACGTAGAAAGATGAGCCCCCTCTGTACGTTACTTATGACGTTATTTTGGTCCGTTATGACTCTTTAAGAAAAAACCTATAAAGTCATGGATAACGACATTTATTTCATTGCTGAACACTTTTTCTCACGCATAGACTCGCATAATCCCAACTGGATCGATTCCCCAATGCATCCGTATCAGCGCAACTCTTATCAATTACTGCATACTTACTTCTTTTCTCGTCGCTGTTCAATGCCAGATTATCCCGTATATTCCATTTTAAATAGTAAACTCAAGAATTTCATAAACATAAACATTCGCCTTTTTTCTTAAGTAGCATATTAATTTTTCGCATATGTGACAATTAAAAGATGTGATGAAATAATGTCCAATCGAGACGGGGTTTTCCAACTGAACACACGTATGTCGCCTGACTTGCTGTTCAATAAATACACCAACACATTTCACGTGACGTTGTACACGTCTTCAAAGTTTTCGCGCGCTTTTTACTGAGACAAAGAAACCGCAAAAATACATGAAGCACTGTTTATTTGAAGCTACAATTTGTTTATGTGGCGTTAACAATAAAATTCAGAAGCGTGTTTCGGATTACAAATTTATTTATGCCAATTTGAGAATTCGACAAAACAATTTAGTGGTATGTAATGAATTCAACTTTAAGTTATTAAAATTCTTTACGTCAAATATATGATTTAACTGTATTTTGCATGTAATGCGCAATTTCCACGAGAAGAGCAAATGTGGGATAAATTTCTTGCTCAGAAAAATTCCAGTGGTCAGGGCGGGATTCGAACCAGGGTCCTCTCGTTTACTAAGCCAGCGATCTACCATTACACCACTGTTCCGACTCAATTGTCGTCTGCATAATTTTACTGCAGGTAATGCAGGCCTACGAGTGCTGTCGCTCATGCAAAGCGTGCACTCTCATTGGCCAATATCGATTGTATACAACGACGCTCCGCCCAGCGTAGCTAAGCTCATACTGGCTTGCAAAACTCGCTACATTATTTGTACGCTATCGCGTCCAAATAAAAACCGAACAAAAAAGTCCACTATGTGCTACGTAGTATTCTTGCGCACGGGTCTTTCATAATCTGAGGCTATTAATTGATCAGAGAACGTGGAACTTCTTCTTGCGCACAAGTCATTCATAATCTGAGGCTATTAATAGATCAGAGAACGTGGAACTTCACCAATGGAATGTCGAGATTGCAATACACTATCATGCGATAGTGCTTATACATGGAACTTCATCAATGGGATGTCGAGATTGTAATACACTATCATGCGATAGTGCTAATTATTATTCGTCGAATATTAATTTTCGTTCCTAACTAATAATAATGTCCAATGTTTAAACAAAATTAAGATTGAATTACCGTATGCATGAAATACATTAATATCCAACGTAATCCACGCATACATATTTCGTCTGGTTCGAAATCAAGATAAATGTTGTTATGACACAAAGGGAAGTATTATAGAACTGTGTACTTAACTGACACGTGACATTTCCTGTAAAACGCTAATGCATACAGCTGTATCGAAAACTTCTGACTTCGTTTCGGTAGAATAGTAAGGATTAGCGCTCATTGTTAATAACTTTATAACCATTTGTGTGTATTGTGTTTTTCAGGGGTGTTGCAGATTCTAAATCCAACACGCGGCGCATCCAGATCAAAGACAATAAACGAAATTAAAATATGACGATATGTGATCAATACCTGAATGAAATAGTTTCTGCGCTTTTTTTAAAACGAAATTAAAAAATAATAATATTGATTTGTGTATGGTTGTTTGCATTTAACTACATGTAACTGAAACATTACTGTTTCTAAAATGATCAAATATTTACAATGCATAACGCTTGAAACTTTATTGAAAACTTACCAAAATAATTTGCTTACACTAATTATAACCCAAAACGTTCGCACCTTCCCTAATTTGCGACGATAAAGGTTGGATTGTTTTTAGTTTGGACATGATTGTAACGAAATAAGACTAACTGACAATTGGCTTCGTCGCTTCAAACATTTACTTACATAGTACGTACAGTTACACTTTAATGTCAATACATGAAAATGAATGAAGATGAAATGTAAAAAATAAATAAACGAAGCATACAATTTCTGGGGAAAAATAATTAACACAAAATTAATGTGGTTTGCTTGAGAATTTTATTCAATTCTCGTTGATATCAATACAGTTATTATTATAATTATGTTGTTATTCATTCTTTGTTAGACCAGATATGTATATTATGTTAAAATATACATACCTGGTTAGACTCAAACAAATCGACGGATACACTCACGCTTTCCACCTGTGAATCGAAATGCAAGTTTTCTGATCTTTGTATTATTATTAGTTTATTTAAGTCTCATCCACAATTCATCATAACAATTGTTACAATCATAGATGCATAGCATGTATGAATGTATTTTCAGTATCAAGTATGATTTTCAATATACAGAATGGGGTAAGGGGGTCCCGTATCATGTGCAGCATTGGGCCCCAAAACAGGTTAATTCCGCCCTGGCTACGTTTCCTTTGTTTACTTCAATTAGAGGACAAATCTTTACATAATTCCATTTGTAAGGCCCTGGCTTCTGGATATGTAACATATAATTGGTTGGTTATTTATTGTCATGCGGTATTTTTGTGTGGATGTTTTAGCGTGTTTATTTCGTAACGTGATTATAAGATGTTCTCCGAACATATATAAATTACATTTCATTATTGTTTCATAATGATATGTAATAAGCTATTAATTGACAAAAATCGTGACAATCGGAAATAATTTATCAATATTCGCTTGAACTCATAAGACACGTTTCATGCGGTGAATATGCGACCAACAAATGACAAAAACAAAAACAATTTAAACCTTTTTATAAATACATTATAAAAAAACTTATTTTTTTCTAACTTTTTTCAAAGACAGGATATTAAATGTTAGCGTTTCCGATTTTGTTTTCAAGACGGTATTTTTATGATAATTACTTTTCATTTATAATTTACTAATTATATTGAGTTCAACACAAACACAAATAGTTGTTCATTGACGGCTCAATGAAACATTGTTTAATCCCCACGAAATAAAATTACTGCTGATCAACAAGTATGGTGGGATGTTGAGAGTCCAATACACTATTACGCGATGTTGCGTAACCTCATTGTTGGTGCTTTCCAGTACAGCGGGGTTTAATCAGATATGTGTGGGAAACTTTCTTAGGTTCTCAACAGGAAGCGGCGAGTGCTTCTGAAATCTCAATTACACGGGTGATGACAATATTCGGCGTTAATGCTGACTTTGAATTAAAGTTAGAAAATTTACGTTTCTAAATAATTAAATTTTAAAAATAATAGTGTATTTTTTAAATTGTTAGTTGCATATCCACCGCATGAAATATGTGTTATTATAGTCAAACCACACAATAGTGTTTCGTAGAAAAAGATTATACTACGGTCGATCACATTATGTGTGTCCTCACATGGCTTTTTATGAGTTTATTCCTTCACCATCATAATATGTGGTATTTCTTTATTTGATCACAATGCAGTTTTCTTTCGACACATTCAAATCACACTTTCATAACCTCATCATGCGAAAATGGGTCTTGTGGCGTTTCAGCCAGGGTAACTCAAGCCCAGCCTGCGCAATTGGGTAGTCTGGTCAGAGGCGACGCTCTCGCTATAAACGCACACATGGTCTAATGGTCTCATTATGCATCTCCTGACAAGACGCATATGGCATAAGAGCCATTTTCGCATGACGCGGGTCTTTACAAATCTCGTTGCATATTGTTAATGACACATTTTAGCACAATTCTTTTCAATAACAAATTGAATTCAAACTGTGTTATTTATAGCAAACCGGAAATTAAAGGGTAGCCTATTCATGCGTTAAGAAAAGATTTCCAGACGGACTGACCGAGTACGGCAAACATTTGTGGTTATATAATTAAACGATTAAACCTCTTATCGTGACAATATACTCTTTCGGTAGTTTTTTGTTTTCTCATCTTGAAAGCAAAACTATGTAATGAATAGTGCAAAATGAGTTGCGTCTAAGGTTATGCAATAGCGAACAACTTCTGTGCCTTCAGCGCTTTGATTATATTCTGGATTGAAATCAACTAATCATAGTTGTCCTTAAAGTTTGTTCCCGATGCTGAGAAATCTTCTTTTTAAAAGCACCAATATACATTTAGCCAGACTGGAAGTTGTTCTTACTTGTGGAAGAGCCGAACGGTCTCCGGGTCCTCGACTTGCGTCATGAGAGGCTCGAACTCATCTGCCACGATCACCCGGGGGAACGCGATGTAGCCGTACTTGTGGGACAGAAGCGACTGCCATAGGAAACTGGTCATTATAAGAGCGTCGTTCTGGGAAAACTGGGCGGACGACACTTTCCGCTTTTATGATAATTTTCGTTTAAAGGAAGTCCCTTCTAAGCAAAAATCCAGTTTAGGCGGAAAGTGTAGACCCAGATTAGCCTGTGCGGACAGCACAGGATAATCTGGGACGTCACTTTTTGCACATGCATTAAGCCCAGTGTTCCTAGAACGCTTGTCTTAAGTATTGCGTTATGTGAATTTAGATGGGCGTGACGGATTCATAATGGTTGACGGCGAACCACTGAACAAGCCCTTTAAAATTCTGCTTACTTATTTGTTTAAAATAGTCATAAAACATGTTGAAATTGCTCTAAGAACATTGTTGTCTTAACCGTTTGTTTGTTTTATATACAATTATCAATGTTTGGCCAAACGAAAAAACAAACAAACAAATACATAAAGGGAGAATGGCACGGTACCGAACTTAAGCGGGGTTGGTGAAAAGATGTGTGGCGGCCCGGTAAGCTCAGTCGGTAGAGCACTCGCCCTGTAAGCGAGGTGTCCCGGGTTCGAGTCCGGGACTGGCCGCACACTTTTCACCACCCGGCGACAATAATAATAAGGAAATCATGCGCAACAAATTATAAGTACAACCGCAGATACTTTGAGTAAGGCGAATTCATAGTTTATAGTCACTATGAAATATTGCATCCAATAAAATCGCAACACAATTAGACAATCAAACATTAGAGCCTCGATTTGGGAAACTGAGCCTAATGCATGTGAGTTAAGCGTCGTCCCGGATTGACTTGTGCCGTATGCACAGGCTATCAAGGGACGACACTTTCCGCCTAAAATTCCGTAAAAGCTGAAATTGTCGTTCCTGATTAGTTTGTGCGGACTGCGCAGGAAAATCTGCGACGACACTTAACGCACATGCATAAAGTCTAGTTTTCCAAGAACGATGCTTACAAGAAGCAAACAGGATGGCGCAATGCAATGGCCATGGTCCGGAAGTACGTACCACGAAGCTGGGCCCAGTGGAAAGCTGCTGACACAGCCTGAGTTCCTTGAGACAGAGTTCAGTCCCCATGTGGTCATCAGTGGCCTCGTCTCGGACACCCCAACGCATGTCCACTACCTGCCAGACATAACGAGCAGACGCTTGACCACTACATCAATTGTGTGTGTATTTCGAAGTTTATGAAGTTTTTTCCGCGCCTGAGGCAGCCTTATGTGTGGACCTGGGGCCCGTCATATCAAACATCGTACGACATTCTCACCTTACGTGGCAATTTTCGAAGCGCCATATATACGTGACCGTCACATTTATAATTACGTTTGCTGTACATTTCCACTCATTTCCAAAGAAGCTGTCAAATATCCATTATGTTTGAAACATACAGATCATAATCACTTATATTTTAAAATTACAAAATGCAATCGTAAGTTAACAATGTCGTACGATCTTTGATAAGACGGACCCCTGGAGTGTGCCCTAGCAATCCTACATAATGTGCTTACTACAATCATGAAATATAGCTGCACTTTCCAGACATTTAGTTTTTACTTACAGATTTTCCATTCTGGTGTGGTCTTGTATTCTGTGGGGGCGGCATACCCGGAGGAAACCTCACCTGTACGGTATGGTGACCACCAGCCAAAGTCACATGCTTCCGGGAACGGGTATTTAAACGTGGTCGCCTATGTAAGGAGCGCGTGTCCTAACCACTGCGCTAACCGGACAAACACCACAGCATTTCAATACAAGAGCTAGCTTTTATAGCGACGCGAAAAAAAAACATCTGCCTTGAACCGAGAGGTCCAGGGCACGATCCCAATTGAAGCAGAGGATTGTTATAGCTGGATTACATTTGGGTCATGTGATATATCGGAATTGACAAATATTCGTGAGTGTTATCTTTATCATTAAATGTTGCAATTTTCTAAAATAGCATTCTATACACAAACAGTTTATACACTTTAAAATAAAAGTTAAACAGTCATTGAAGATGACTAACCCCACTCAATGGCTCATTTCAAGCAGTAAAACAGTCATTGGAGATGACTAAGACCCACGCACTGGCTCATTTCAAGCAGTAAAACAGTCATTGGAGATGACTAAGACCCACGCAATGGCTCATTTCAAGCAGTAAAACA
This sequence comes from Dreissena rostriformis, assembly GCA_007657795.1. NCBI lineage: Eukaryota > Metazoa > Mollusca > Bivalvia > Myida > Dreissenidae > Dreissena > Dreissena rostriformis. The sequence continues at coordinate 72,275 of VMBQ01004778.1, forward strand.
GTCATTCAAGATGACTAAGACCCACGCAATGGCTCATTTCAAGCAGTAAAACAGTCATTGGAGATGACTTAGACCCACGCAATGGCTCATTTCAAGCAGTAAAAAAGTCTTTGGAGATGACTAAGACCCACGCACTGGCTCATTTCAAGCAGTAAAACAGTCATTGGAGATGACTAAGACCCACGCAATGGCTCATTTCAAGCAGTAAAACAGTCATTGGAGATGACTAAGACCCACGCAATGGCTCATTTCAAGCAGTAAAACAGTCATTGGAGATGACTAAGACCCACGCAATGGCTCATTTCAAGCAGTAAAACAGTCATTGGAGATGACTAAGACCCACGCAATGGCTCATTTCAAGCAGTAAAACAGTCATTGGAGATGACTAAGACCCACGCAATGGCTCATTTCAAGCAGTAAAACAGTCATTGGAGATGACTAAGACCCACGCAATGGCTCATTTCAAGCAGTAAAACAGTCATTGGAGATGACTAAGACCCACGCAATGGCTCATTTCAAGCAGTAAAACAGTCATTGGAGATGACTAAGACCCACGCAATGGCTCATTTCAAGCAGTAAAACAGTCATTGAAGATGACTAAGACCCACGCAATGGCTCATTTCAAGCAGTAAAACAGTCATTGAAGATGACTAAGACCCACGCAATGGCTCATTTCAAGCAGTAAAACAGTCATTGAAGATGACTAAGACCCACGCAATGGCTCATTTCAAGCAGTAAAACAGTCATTCAAGATGACTAAGACCCACGCAATGGCTCATTTCAAGCAGTAAAACAGTAATTAAAGATGACTAAGACTCACGCAATGGGTCATTTCAAGCAGTAAAACAGTAATTAACGATGACTAAGACCCACGCAATGGCTCATTTCAAGCAGTAAAACAGTCATAGGAGATGACTAAGACCCACGAAATGGCTCATTTCAAGCAGTAAAACAGTCTTTGGAGATGACTAAGACCAATGCAATGGCTCATTTCAAGCAGTAAAACAGTCATTCAAGATGACTAAGACCCACGCAATGGCTCATTTCAAGCAGGTGCAAAACTAGGGTATTAGTTAAATAAACACCTTTTTTGTTCACTATTTTACATTCATCATACACAAAGACAAAAAAAGCTTCGCCTTGATTAATTAAATTAATTGCCTTAGTTCAACGGCACATGCAACTTAAAAAAATATTGTGACAAACACAACTACTTACTTTTTTTCATGTATACGTTAATGTTTAAAACAACCTTCTTGCACTTCTACATAGTAAAAACAACACTGTTATTTAGTTTCGTTGTGATATACATGAAACTGATGTACTATAGCTCTCGAAAAACAGTACAAATATTAATAATGATGTAATTATCTAAATCTAAAATTTGGCTTAGTTTAAGTGCACATAACTCTGCAAAAAATATCGCCACATACACGAAAATAACGTCTGGCACATAGTGTGAACAATATATGTTTAAAGTTTCATGTTGATAGGCAGAAACCTGGAAACCTATATAATTCGCGACACAAAGTACACATGTGCATTATCACAGAACATCATGTGCAGCAGGACAGGCCAAAATGTGCAGCGTGGCAGACCAACCGACCGACCAACCAAGCGACCGACACGTTGATTCCAATATACCTCCACAATCTTCGTTTCCGTGGTTATAATAACTGAATAACGGAATTTTGCAGGATATCAGTAGCATCCGCTTCTTTGATTAAGTAAAGAAATACATTTAAGTTAAATTCTGCACGTGTAAATATTTAAGCAATATATTGAAGACTTTGAGAAAACCAGGACTAGATTTTTTTAATGGATCTCGGAAAAACGGGGCATTACCAGGACCGACCAACCGACCGACCAACTACGCGACCGATGGTGATTCCAGTATACCCCCACTAACTTCGTACATTTTTGTATGCGGATGTATAATAACAGCGTTAAGAAAACGTGAAAGATATAAGTAGCATACGCTTCTTTGATTAGGTTAAGAAGTAAATTAAAGTTAAATGCTGCACTTTTAAGTAATAAAAATGTCTTGAAGTAATTTGAGAATACCAGCAGTAGGTGTTTGACATGAAACTGATAATATAATTGTCTTTCAAATCACATGCATGACAGTTAAATTGTAGAAATATAGTTCGCATGACATAAAACCATACATGTCTCCTTTTAAGCGTTATCAAACGACGAAGAGCTATAATATACGTGCGCATTCACATTTGTATGCGCACTTTATATAACGTTTGTAATAGGTAAAATGAAGATTATATAAGAAATACCTTCCATAATCTACAGAACTGGATTCAAGTTCACATTATGTCTTTAGATTACAGTTAGTCGGCATTATAATGATAGAAAGTTTTATTTTAGAAGATATCTAGTTAATTATAAACATTTAAATTTTTACCCCGTTTTTACTTTCCTTACTTTTGGTTACTTTTCCTTGGGTTTATTCTTTCTTAAAGTTTATATTATAGAGCGTCCTTATGACATATGGCAATGTCCGAGTAACACCAAATGATTAGGCAGTATATACTGTAGGCAGTTTTCTATCAGAATAGAAAGTTCTGCTCCCGACCACGTCGAGTAAACATCTCAGTAAGCATTAAAGGCCCTATAAAGGTGACGATCCGTAATTATTTAAATATTTTTACCATATTTTATTTATAAA
>VMBQ01004779.1:0-11750 GCA_007657795.1 Dreissena rostriformis
ATTGCATATTTATCTTCAAAATACTTCATTTGGACAGGTTTAATCAATATGCTAGGGGTTGCCATGGAACTTTTAATTATGTCAATGGGTTCAGAGAAGATTTCCCATTTAGTTTTCAAGGTTGATCTCTTTTTACTCTAAAGCTTAGCATGATGTTATCATTATGATATGAGGCTCCCTCTGTGTAAATGGGACTTACTGCATTTGGGTAAATTGCCATCCCATATTAGCCTGTATAAAGTCAGGGACATAAGACAACAGTTTGTTACATAAGCAGAGTTTTGAAACAAAATTGGAATGTTGGGTATCTGTGCCCTATCGACACATGTACTGTTTTAATCATGCAAGTCTTATGACCAATAATTATTAAATGATTTTTTTTTATGGCAAATATCCATATTCTTTATAATACTACTTTTAATGTCTGAAAATTAATTATATAAGTAAAAAGACCATGCAATTGATTAAAGATGACAGAATGTGTTTTTTTTATAATTGAATTTTAATTGGCAATCAGATTGAATATAATTATTTAAATTAAACTACAATGATTAATAGATTGTATGGAGAATAACTGCTGACTTGTCATAACCTTTGTATTTACCTTCCCTTGCGCTTAATGAATCAATCAATTTTGGAAAAGCAGATAAGTACATTTCCAATACAAATAAATGTTTATTTGTTAAATTGATCAATCGTTTTGTGAATTTAATATCATATTGAACTATTCAAGTACACTTGAGTTCAAGAACATGTCATTAACTCATGCATACTGTTATGATTGACTTGTTCATGAACTGTTATTGAACATTGAGTTCAAGAACAGATGATGAACTGTTAAAATATTATAGTTGTTCCTGACTGGTTCATGAATANTGTATGGAGAATAACTTCTGACTTGTCATAACCTTTGTATTTACCTTTCCTTGCGCTTAATGAATCAATCAATTTTGGAAAAGCAGATAAGTACATTTCCAATACAAATAAATGTTTGTTTGTTAAATTGATCGATCGTTTTGTGAATTTAATATCATATTGAACTATTCAAGTACACTTGAGTTCAAGAACATGTCATTAACTCATGCATACTGTTATGATTGACTTGTTCATGAACTGTTATTGAACAGTGAGTTCAAGAACAGATGATGAACTGTTAAAATATTATAGTTGTTCCTGACTGGTTCATGAATAGTTCATAGACTGTTCATAAATTGTTGGGCATACATAGTTTATTAACTGTTAATGAACATTTAGATAAAAAAGAGGTTATGAACTCTATCCCTATATGTTTCTTGACAAGTTCATGAACAAATTTCCAGAAAGTTCATGATTTCTAAATGAGATAATACATTTATGTAGCAACTAGTTCATGAACTTTTCAAGAACAACTGGGTCATGAACAGTTCATAACATAAACTGTTCATTACTTTTGCATGAAAAGTTCATTAATTGTGCATGAACGTTTAGTTAAAAAACAGGTCATGTAGTGTATTTAAATGTGTTCTTGACCTGTTCATGAAATGATTTCCAGAAATTTCATGATTGCTAACATTTAAATAACACAAAGTTCATTAATTTTTCAAGAGAAACTAGTTCATGAACAATTCATAAACTGATCATCAATTATTGTGCATGACTAGTTCATGAAAGCTCATGATTGCTTACAATTTCAAATAACAAAAAGTTCATTAATTTTTCAAGAGAATCTATTTCACGAATAGTGAAAAAACTGATTATCAATTATTGTGCATGGCTTGTTCATGAATTGTTTGTGAACATTTTAGACGCTATTCATAACAACTATTTTTAAACAGTTCATGATGGAACATAAGTTTTTTAATAACTATTCAAGAATTTGTCACATTTAGCAATGATTAATTTTTCTTGCATGTTTTGTCATTTGTGAATGTAATCTATAATTGATTAACAAAGCATGAATAATTCATGAATTCATATTGAAATCTTTAATTTCCCCAGTGTAGGAAGTGTTCTTAACTTGAATATTATTAGCAAAACATAATCAATAATACACACATAATTATTGGATTGATTTTGTACTTTGAATGTAACAGTGTGCCATATATATGTTTATATATCGCAATAATATTATTGCCAATTGTTTTGGATAATAACATTTAAATGTTACCTTATCATTAAAAATATACAGGGGTATGTCAAATTTTCAGTTATAATCTCTGTATCATATAATCAAAACACAGGCATTTGGACACTTAATATTATGCAACAGTACAATTGTTGGACATCCTTTATAGAATAAATATCATTGAAATTAATTCAGATTGTTTTAAGTTAAATATTTGATATCTTTATTTTATTTGCTTTACCAGGCATCTCTGTATCAATATTTACATTATGAATGTTTAGTTGTTTTGACCACCTTCAAGTTTTATGAAAATTTACTTCCTTGTAGGAAAATCAATGCATTTGACTAAAGTGTGGTTCCATATTAGCCTGTGCAGTCTGCGCAGGCTTATCAGGGACGTCACTTTCCGCAATAAGAAGAGACATCCTTAATACAAAAAAAATTCTTAAAGCAGAAAGTGACACTTAACGCACATGCATTAAACCACGTTTTCCCAGAGCAAGGTTCAAATGTATTAAACAATGTTGGTGACTTTACTCCATTAACCCTTTGAGCGCTGGAACCGGATTTTGAAGGCCTTTGCAAACAGTTTGGATCCAGATGAGACGCCACAGAACGTGGCGTCTCATCAGGATCCAAACTGTTTGCTATTCTGATAGTATTCTTTGAAAAAAAGTGAAGAAAATGCTAATTTTAGAAATTCAGCAGACGACATTTTAGCAGATGAAAATTTCCCAGCATGCAAAGGGTTAAAGGCTTATTGCTATTTGTTTAGACTGTCGTGACTTAGAAGACAATACCATCTATTGAGCAGGATCACACTTTATTGGGTCATAGAACACTGAATCTATGATAAGGTCTATAATATGTTTTGAGCTCTTGTACTTTTGCCAAGGATCGGATCTGATATTTCTGTGTATTATCACTCGTTCGCTTGCTAATCCAGCAATGGCTTATTCATTCCTCCTGTAAAAGTTCAGTCATGCAAGACTGTTGGCTAATTGAAGTGAAATTGTATGCAAATAGTGCACTTTAAATTATTTACTCGAATGGCATACAAGCTAATTTGAATATGTACTAATATTGTGCAATGTAGCCTATGAAATACGTGGTGTGTAGCCAGCTATAGTTATAAACACTGCATTAAAGATCCAGAAATCAGTGTAATGGGAATAGGATCACATGTGAGGCAATAGGCCTATGTCAATCAGTATTTATGTGCTGCAATTTATGTGTGCCTATACATCTAACCAGGTAGAATAAGGTGCAATTTGCCAGCAAAGTAATTGGTATGAATAAATCATGAAAGGCTATCTGTAATTAGTTGATGATAGGAGTTGCCGGAAATTTGTTGTGGGCCTTCTTGGAGTTGTGTCTGTAAATCTGAGAATTCCCCAGATGTGTATACAGTTTATCTGTGATAGGTAACATTGGTTACTGGATGTGAATTATGTTAAATTACGTTTACTGGAATCAGAATATGTGTGCCAGAGCAGAGAACCTGTGTTTGTGTTGGACTCTCTGGGAACTTGCTGGTTAAAGTGTGTGGTTAAGTGTGTGAAAATATCATGGGATTGAAATATCATTGGTTGAAGTGTGTAGATTGAGTGTGAAAATATGATGGGATTGAAATATCAATGGTTGAAGTGTGTAGATTGAGTATGAAAATATGATGGGATTGAAATATCATTGGTTGAAGTGTGAAGATGCAATTTAAATTTGATCACTGCAGTTGTTGAAAAGTCACCTTATCTCACTGTAGTCCATTTAAGCCTCATTCTGGGAAATCTAGGCTTAATGCATTGTCTTAAAGTGTCATCACAGATTAGCCTGTGCAGCCCCACACAGGCTAACCAGGGAAAACACTTTCTGCCTAAACTGGATTTTCATTTAAGGGTGGAAAGTTTCTGCACAGGCTGATCTGGGACGACATTATGCACATGCATTAAGCTCTGTTTTCTGAAAATGAGGCACATTTTATAGTTTGATTTGTGCGCAGTGTTAAAAATCAAAGTAGTTAATACATTTTTCTCTTGCCTGAATGGAACAATTCTGGTCATTTCAACTGCTTGTATGTTTGTAAATTTAATAGGATTACATATTAGTTAAAATCAGTATTCTACACTAAGTAACAAATATCCTGTATTTTATTTCAAAAGACAATTATGATATGAGAATATACTTCATTATATTCAAATGCAAGTCATACAATTCTATACATACATGTTATAAAGGTTTCATATGTCTATCATGCTCTACCATAATGTTTTAATTAGCACAATCAAAGTTCTGCACTTTTAATTGCCATGCATAGTTTAGGAAATTTGACCTTGAACATGTTTGATGATTGATTTAAGTGATATCATTTTAAGGAAAAGATATTCAAAATCATTATTGAATTTTGATGAAATGAACAAAACTGCATGCTGTAAACTACATCTAAATACTACAAATAACGATATTCCTTTAATGATTTAAACATGAGTGTCTATTGAAAACCTTTAAAGAATTATAAGGATTAATTGCTTTTGATTTTTCTATACATTAAGGATTGATCTAATAAAGAACAGTTACCAAATTGTCAACAAAATCACTGAGTGCATAAACAAATCAAATGAGTCTTGTTCTGAGAAAACTGGTCGTAATGCATGTGCGTAAAGTGTTGTCCCAGATCAGCCTGTGCAGTCCGCACAGGCTAATCAGGGACGACACTTTCCGCTTTTATGACATTTTTCGTTTAAATGAAGTCTCTTCTTAGCAAAAATTCCAATTTAGGCGGAAAGTGTCGTCCCTGATTAGCCTGTGCGGACTGCACAGGCTAATCTGGGACGAGACTTTACGCACATGCAATATGCCCAGTTTTTTAAGAACGCGACTCAAATAAACCAACTATTAAAAGGGTGTGGGATTGAGTCATGTTCATTCATGTTTGATCTTCATTTTTTGTTTGTTTGATAAAATGATGAAATCTTTGATCTATTCCATACCCTATGTTGATATAAAGTTTATCGGTAAGAGATAACATGTTTCAATATAAAGGACAGGCCTTATAGCCTGAAACTTTTCTGGTATTGCGCTGATATTGTGTGTGGCAGCTTTCAAACTCTCACATTTGGGTGACTTTTATGTGGAGATGATCATAAAGTTAGGATCTTTTGCTGCAACGAATTTGAGCAGAATTATGGCACTTGGTCCTTTGTCTCTGTTTCCACCATAGAATATGAAGTTCCAAAACTCCCTTTACTGTTTCATAGCTAATGTGTAGATCATTGTTATAGAAAGAATTTTGACAGCAACCAGTTTTTGCCCTTTGTCTTTTTGTTTGTTGTAGAATATAAAATTATGGTGGATGGTCTGAGCCCAAATATGCTTCTGGGGACATCAGTGTCTGCTAAATGTTTGTTAAATGTTTCTAGTTATTTATTATTTGCAAAATGGCATGCTGTTAAACGTTGTGGGTTAATAGTTTGAAACTTATGTTACACACTAAAATATTGATCCATACTGGTATTTGATAATTAAAAGCCTTTGTTATGAATTAGTATCACATTGTCTTTCATGCTTTTGTATGACCAGCAAAAGGTTATCAAATTGTACTATCAGTTGAAGGTCATCAGTACAGTGAGTAACTGTGTATTGTTATTTATCAGCTTGATTGTGCGGTCACAGACAGGTTAATCATTAAGAACTTCTAATCTATATTTGAGACCATGAATAACCATTATCCCTTTGCATGCTGGGAAATTTGTCGTCTGCTAAAATGTCGTCTGCTGAATTTCTTAAATTAGCATTTTCTTCGATTTTTTTCAAAGAATACTATCAGAATAGCAAACAGTTTGGATCCTGATGAGACGCCACGTTCTGTGGCGTCTCATCTGGATCCAAACTGTTTGCAAAAACCTTCAAAATCCGGTTCCAGCACTCAAAGGGTTAAGTCTTAATTATTATTCATTGCCTCAATCATAGATTAAAAGTGCTTTATGTCATAGATTAAAAGTGCTTTATGAATGGATTCCTGAGTTAAGCCATGAAAAAATTGAACCACTCGATAGGTATTGTTCAAGGATTAATTTCCATTCATTCAAAACCACATACATAACTACTTTCACGTTCAAAATGCACATGTACTGAAATTGCATACAATTGTTTAACCTTCCAAATAATAATAATGCTAATTCAAAGTGCAATGAGAAGATGATATTGAAGTCTAATATAAATATGACTGACACAGGAAGATAAGTGTCTTTTATGCAGTATTCAGGGGTGTGCTTTTTCTCTGGATCTGCAGATTTCCCAGGGGTTGTTTCTGAGATTCATGTAAATTCCTAAAAAAAACATATTACACTGGCAGTTTTATCTGCATATTTCACTATAACTAGCATTTTTGTATTGAGAGCAATGTGATTGGCTCTCATTTTCCAAACTTCAAATGGAAATCGATCATCAAAAATGAGTTGGTTATTTCTTTGTCAATTTGTTTCCAAATGTAATAATGCTGAAGAAAATTATGTATTATTATTAAAATTATATATAAATTGAGTATTCAATTGTTTTGTTGACTAACATAAAGAAAATATAGTCAATTTGTAAAATCAAACTTAAAACAAGCCTGTTAAGGCATAATATATCAGAAAAGAGTGAAACTTTATCTGTGAAAATTATATAATTGAAAGAAGGAACTACTCTCACCAAATATCCTTGATTGAAAAATTAGTGAAAAAGACATTGAAATGTTAATGGCTTGTAACAACCTTGGATATAAATCAAATAGTAATTCAAGGTTCGAAATGATTGACTGTCCTGGAAAGGTGAAGTATCTTTCATGTTCCATTAAAAAAAAAGTCATCTAATCCCATGGTAAAACATGGAGCAAAAATGAAATATCACCAGCATGACTTTCACAGGTGTGGGAGAAACAAAATGATGAGAATTAAAGAATTCTGTTAAAGTTGCATGCTGGGATATTTTGTCGTCTGCTAAAATGTTGTCTGCTGAATTTCTAAAATTAGCATTTTCTTCGATTTTTTTCAAAGAATACTATCAGAATAGCAAACAGTTTGGATCCTGATGAGACGCCACATTTTGTGGCGTCTCATCTGGATCCAAACTGTTTGCAAAGGCCTTCAAAATCCGGTTCCAGCGCTCAAAGGGTTAATAGCATGTCAAGTTAGAAGAGGGCCTTATAGATAAATATTGTTGTTTAGTTCAACTAGTTGTTAATTTGTATTTATGTTTGAAGTGGTTTGTCTTTCTTTTATGAACATCATGTTGCCCCTTGGATTTCAATCAAACCCCTGGGTAATATGTGTCGCATTTTGACAAAACTGGGCATAATGCATGTGCGTAAAGTGTCATCCCAGATTAGCCTGTGCAGTCCGCACAGGCTAATCAGGGATGACATTTTCTGCCTAAACTGGATTTTCACTAAGAAGAGACATCATTTGAACGAAAAATTCCCTAAAAGCGGAAATTGTTGTCCCTGATTAGCCTGTGTGGATTGCACAGGCTAATCTGGGATGACAATTTACGCACAAGCATTATGCCCAGTTTTCTCAGAACACGACACATATCACCATCTTTCCTTAGAATCACTGGCTTGTAAATAATATATATGACCTTTTGTTGACCTTTCTTCACAATGACTCATCGTTCCAGATTGTATTTGTTTTAGCCTTTAATCTCTGGGGATAAAGAAAAAAAACAGTTACACAATTTGCAATTTCAAAGAAGCTTATTAAGTTATGGAAACTCTAAGCAGATTAGTAGTTAATGTTCCCCATTCTTACAAATGATAATTGTGTTTTCAATCCACTTTTCCAGTTTTCATAAAAACACAAGTCTGGATTTTGAATCTATAATTTAATGCTTATCTCACATTGAGATAATGGTTGATTTTACATGTATCATGCCATTAGTTTGAAATTGTTTGACGTGGAATTCATTGTTTAACACATCAACTGGCATGTGCATCACATTGTCACATGTTGGTTGGAGTAATCAGAATGCCATCAGGTACACTTGTTTGGGACACAGCATTGTAGATGTACTCTATACTTGATGTTAATCAGGCAGGAAATCTAATTGACCAGGGATAAGAAGAGCATTGATATTAATGTTGCCTGACACATGTAAACCTTTATCACAATATCATGTTTCCACGAATAAAATGCCATGACAATCACTTGTTTACAAGTGCTTATATGAGTTAATCTGGATATTATTTAATTTCATGCACACTGCCATTTTTTACTCAGAAAAAAGGGCTGAATTTCTCCCATGCAAATCTTTCACATGAACATAGTTGATCAATATAATTCAAGATGGTTCCAGATGTATGTGTGCTTCTTGGCACTTGTGTTGAATTGTCCTTCGGCCATTGATTGAATTTCAGACATCAGTTACAGATTAATTGGTGTTGGTCTCTTTCTTCTTAAACATGTCCGTCTGCTGCTTTAGTTGTTCACTGGAGAGGAAATCAAAGCTGACATGGTAAATAAAGACCTTTAGAATCTTCTAAGAAATAGTTATGCGAATCCTGGGTAAAGTGCCTCCAGTAATGAAAATGAACCTCGCTCTGTGAAAACTGGGTTAAATGCATGTGCATAAAGTCTCGTCCCAGATAAGCCTGTGCACACTGCACAGGCTAATCATGGACTACACTTTACGCTTTTTTTTGTTTTCATTTAAAGGAAGACTTGTTGACGAAGATCCTGTTTAGGTGGAAAGTGTCGTTCCAGATTAGCCTGTGTGGACTGCACAGGCTAATCTGGGACCACACTTTACACACATGCATTAAACCCCCTTTTCATAGAGCGAGGCTCCAATCCTTGGTTAGTGCTTTGGCTTGCCTTGCCCCAAATCTTGGACAAGGAAAGCTGCAATTAGTCATGCAAAATGTGATTGAGGCATGCTCTGGGAAAATGGGGTTTAATGCATGTGCTAAAAGTGTCATCACAGATTAGCTTGTATAGTCAGCACAGGCTAATCAAGGTTGACACTTTCTGCCTAGATTATTTTTTGTTTAGAACAAACTACCTTCAAGAGGAAAATCACATGAAAGCTGAATGTTTCGTCCCTTAGTAGCACGTGCAGACTGTACAGGCTTTAATAATCTGGGACGACACTTTGCTCACATGCATTAAGCCCCATTTTTACGGGGCAATGCTCCATTTTACAGATCTAAAGCTTATGTAAGTCTGCAGTAAATCAAGAAAATTGAATTATTTGGATACTATAATCAGTTATGTTATCAAACATTTTCACTGTGTGATCAACTATAAAAAATAGAACAATAAGACAATGATTGCCCTGAATTTGACTTCAATAAAAAATCTGTGAACAAGTCACTTTAAAACACACCCAGCCATTATTCATTGGGAGGAAGAAGCATTAACATGCATGATTACTTTGTTGTTTCTCACAGACACATATTATTCTCAGGGGTTTATGTTAAAGGAATTGAGTACCATTTGGTAATTATCGATTGACAGCCCTACTGTATCACATTCCATGTAAATTGCGTCTGGGAAAATTGTTTGATAGCCTGTATTATAAGGCTTTTATGTGTTTCCATAGCAAGTTCACCATCTGATAGTTTTATAATTATGTATTAATATATAAAAACAATAGAAAATCCATATGAGCTTCACTCTGTGAAAAGGGGGTTTAATGCATGTGTGTAAAGGGTCTTCCTAGATTAGCCTGTTCAATCCACACAGGCTAATCAGGGACGACAGTTTTCACTTTTTTGATATTTTTCATTTTAAGAAAGTCTCTTCTTAGTAAATATATCCAGTTTAAGCGGAAAGTGTCATCCCTGATTAGCCTATGCGGACTGCACATGAGGTTGATCTGGGACGACACTTTACGCACATGCATTAAACCCCTTTTCACAGAGTGAGGCTCATTTATTTTATATTACTGAATATGATATGCTTTCTCCTTAGAAGAATGGATGACACTAATAAATGGACGCCATGTGAAGCATATTTTATGTGACATTTTTCTGAACTCATTGCCATAGTAACATACTAGATCTTGTCATCTCTAAAGGAGAGCATTCACTCCTGTAACTTCAGTTTGCACCGCTTGAAGAACAATTTAAACCAACCTTGTATATTTGTCTTCATCTAAAAGAAATGTTCAACTGATTATCTTCCAAATGCAATAAAAAAAAAACATTATGAAATTTGCAGAAAGGTCCCAAAAGCCCATAACAGTGAGAGAAAAACACTTGTCATCGAGCTAACATAAATAGGTTTAACCCATTTATGCCTAGCGTCTAGAAAAAAGGCCTTTGCAAACAGCGTAGACTCAGATGAGACGCCGCATGATGCGGCGTCTCATCAGGGTCTGCGCTGTTTGCTTAAAGAATTTCTGTAAGAAATATTCTAAATATAGAAATAAATATACTAGACATCCCTAATTTTGGAAATAAATTGATCCAATTTAGAAGGATGGGAGAGTCCACTCTGCATAAATGGGTTAAGCTCACTGTTTGCTTAATCTGACTCCATAGTGAAAATAGCCCCTATAAATGGAATGATGACTGTATTGCAAGAATGTGATCTTATTAGACTTCCCATCATGTCTCATCATTATTATATTGAACCCCCCATTCTCAATGCTGTCACAACCCATAGAAGTGTGTCTTGCCATTAGGGACAGTTTTCTAGTATTTCCAGGGAGGTTTAACTGCATAGTTTGATTGATTGGCGAAAATAGAGAATGGCTCGGAAATGTGGACTGATTAGACCATGTGGATAGATTGACTGTTGTGGATAGATTGACTGTTGTGGATAGATTGACTGATGTGGATAGATTGACTGATGTGGATAGATTGAGTGATTGGTATACATTTGAGTCATGCTGTGTGAAAAGGGGGTTTAATGCATGTGCGTAAAGTGTCATACAAGATTAGCCTGTGCAGTCCGCACAGGCTAATCAGGGACGACACTTTCCGCTTTAATTGTATTTTTTGTTTAAAGGAAGTCTTCTTGACAAAAATCCAGTTTAGGCGGAAAGTGTTGTCCCTGATTAGCCTGTGCAGACTGCACAGGCTAATCTGGGATGACACTTTATGCACATGCATTAAACCCCCTTTTCACAGAGCGAGGCTCTTTTCTTTTCAGCATCTCCAGAATTAATCATGTTTTCTCAGATTACTGGAGGATTTTAATAACACAGCAGTGCCCTCAACAGAGTTCAGAGTTGCTATGATTGCTTGTGTTGAATGATTAACCCTTTGCATGCTGGGAAATTTGTGGTCTGCTAAAATGTCGTCTGCTGAATTTCTAAAATCATCATTTTCTTCACTTTTTTTCAAAGAATACCATCAGAATAGCAAACAGTTTGGATCCTGATGAAACGCCACGTTCTGTGGCGTCTCATCTGGATCCAAACTGTTTGCAAAGGCCTTTGAAATTGGGTTCCAGCGCTAAAAGGGTTAAGGTTGCTAGCATGGAGGGAATAAATTTGGGGTTCTGATTCAGAGAATGAATGATGTGTAAAGTCAATGTGCCGTGGCTGCCTTGTGCGCCATATGTAAACGGACGACTTAAATCCCAGTGATCGGGGGGGGGGGTTAATGTCGAAGTCGGCTGAAGATGCATATCGAAGCAGACTATAAACCGCAACTTTAACTTTT
>VMBQ01004779.1:12403-33779 GCA_007657795.1 Dreissena rostriformis
TATATATACATATATATAAAGTGGACATGTATATGGACTTGTAATGTTGTAAAGGTTGTTTGTTTTGAAACCTTTTTGTTTGATTGAGTTTTTTTATAATTCTGAATATTTGAATCTATGATTAAGGGACATTGTTAGCAAGGTTACTCATAGGTGGATATGATTGTGTAGAGACAACAGTATGGATGTTATTGCTATAGTAATGTCAAGTAAACTTTGAAATATTAGTTTTGAAGTGAATATTAATGTTGATTTAAGAATTCCAATGTGGAACATTTATAGTAGCACTGTGGGACCCTCACAGGTCTTTGTGGAATGCTTGACCTTGGAACAGTGGTGTTGACCTCATAGGTCTTGACCTTGAAATGGATGTTGACCTTGTCATGTAAGGTCATGAACATGTTTTTTATGTCCCCAAGTCTATACTGGGGGACATATTGTTTTTGCCCTGTCTGTTTGTTGGTTTGTTGGTTTGCTCAAACTTTAACATTGGCCATAACTTTTGCAATATTGAAGATAGCAACTTGATATTTGGCATGCATGTGTATCTCATAGAGCTGCATTTTTTGAGTGGTAAAAGGTCAAGGTCATCCTTCAAGGTCAAAGGTGAAATATATGGGTCAAAATCGCTCAAAAGGGGACATAGTGTTTCACAAACACATCTTGTTTTAGATTTGAAACAAATGGCATGAACAAATAATTAAAGAAAGATGTGTGGAATTGTTTTGCGCTTAATAGGACATACTTAATATACTTCACACTTTATGTACAATGGAAGTGGATTAAAGGAGACGGGATGTGTGGATAAAGTTCAGGAATTTAAAATGTGAAAATCAGTCCTGGGGCATTTGTTGCCATGGATGCAAAGGAGCATAAGCAACATGAAGTAACAGAGCGTGGAAGAATGGTTGCCCACTTGTCGGTTCCGAATTCTCTGACGAGGACAGTGTCTTTGAACGATACAAAAGCTTATTTGTGTCTGAAGGACGGAAACCAAACTGAAACCATCGGCACCTCAAATAGCGAGACCGATTTGCGTCGCTATTTCTTGTCTCCGAAAGGTATTAGGCGATCAGTGTCTGTCAACGATTACGGAGAACTTGTGCGTTGTCCACTGAAGGTTAACCTCAGCGATGATGAAGTTTTTGAATTTCCGCACACAAGGTCAAAGATTTCACTCAAGGTAAGCTGGCTTGCAGACTGATGTGGTATGATAACTCTTTCAGTGCTGGAACCGGATTTTGAAGGCTTTTGCGAACAGTTTGGATCCAGATGAGACGCCACAAAACGTGGCGTCTCATCAGGATCCAAACTGTTTGCTATTCTGATAGTATTCTTTGGAAAAAAATCAAAGAAAATGATAATTTTAGAAATTCAGCAGTCAACATTTTAGCAGATGACAAATTTCCCAGCATGCAAAGGGTTAAAAAATAAACCACACTCAAGGTCCCTGATTTCACTCAAGGTGTAACATAGCTGGTAAAAAATTAATAATTGTAGAAAATTATTAAAAAATCTTTTATCACAACAACCATAATTTCATAAATAGAATTCTTTAATTTTGGAGATTATTAATAGATGTATAATGAAGATTATAATGGTAATATACGCAAAACATTAAAAAAAACAACCAAAAAGGCATATTTTAAAATACATTGTAAATGCGTTTAACCAACAATTTGGCTTGTAGGTCGACAATTGCCTCTGGAAATTTAATCTTATTAGCCATCAAAAACATCAGTTGATATGGTCAAATCTTATAGCCCCAAAAGTTACTATCTAAACATTTGTTGAAATTGGTCAAATGTAAATAATTGTGTCTGGCACTTTTCTACTGTGTCATGGGGTAGATTCATGAGCGATCTGCCCAATCAACAAGTAGTTAATCGATGGGGTGGGTTGAGTTACCGTAAATACATGAATATAATACACACTTTTTTACCTGCCAAATATTTTTCTTCAAGTAGGGGGTGCGTATTATATACGAATCTATCTAGCAGAACCAAATATTTCCTGTAAAATTTTTCAACGTAATTGTTGTTATTCGCTGCGTGTCAACCATTTTGAATTACATTATTACATCAAAGGGGGGCAACTGTGCTTATGGTAATTGTCATGGCTACACCGTATATTACCATACATGCTTAATAAACGGTTAACCAACCATCCGTTTATAGATATATAATAATAATACTTATTATTTTATTATTATCGTTCTGAATATTGTCAAATGGAATTAAATGTTATAAAAAAGCAGTGTCTCTGTTTCTTTCTTTTGCAATTATGACTGCTTGACCCGGGTGTCAGCATGTGGCCCGTGTGTTATCGGTTCAGGTGTTGAGAAGGGCATTCGCTTGTCAGCGGGACCCCTGGTATTGGAGGTGTTGATAAAAAGAGCCTGAGTGACACTCTTAGTCTTATTACTGTGAAACAGATGGTTGATAACGCCAAATTGATTTGCTATTTTCACAACACAAGAATATATTGACACATTTTTTCAGAAATGACAGCGACATGGCCGATTTCAGACACTGATTTTTTTTAAGTGCATATTATACTCTGATTTTCAATTTTTACAGATAAATTTGGACCAAACTCGGGGGTGTGTATGATACACGAGTGCGTATTATATTTGTGTATTAACGGTAATCGGGGGAGGAGTTATGATCAACCAATCAAAATTGTATAAGGCCGGATGTGTTATACTTGATTTTTAATTTTTGGGTAGAGAGATTAGTACACTTTGAGCTAGTGACTAAACAAGACGAACTTCTTGTTTAGCAGGGCCATTTTGCCCTGCGATATTAAAATTGTATTTCACGAACATTGGCAAGCTTTGTATAAGAAAATATTCAACAGAAATAAATGAAATATATAGATAAATAAATAGAAAGAAATGAACAGTGTTTGTAACTGTGTGCTCTCCACGAACGATGATTAATTATGTTTCAAAGGTAAACTGGCTTGCAGACTGGTGTTGTTTTTTCCGTATTGAAGGAAAACATCAGGTTAATTTGCTGCTATTATAAAAAGTGCTGCTGGCCATTTCATCTTGCTCAAGATGATAACTGAAAACTCATCCAACGAAATGATCACCAACCTATTCCCAGACAAAAGAATAGATCTATTACCAAGAAAAATTCTTGAAAGTCTCTGAATATGAACAGGTTACAAAAGTTGCTTATGAAATAAATTAATTGTTCGAAATGTAGCTGGAGATGCTAAATTCTTTATCATATTGAATGGAACTATACTACAGGACATAACAGTTGAATTCTTTATTTTTATATTTAACCCTTTGCATGCTGGGAAATTTGTTGTCTGCTAAAATGTTGTCTGCTAAATTTCTAAAATTAGCATTTTCTTTGATTTTTTTTCAAAGAATACTATCAGAATAGCAAACAGTTTGGATCCTGATGAGACGCCACGTTCTGTGGCGTCTCATCTGGATCCAAACTGTTTGCAAAGGCCTTCAAAATCCGGTTCCAGCGCTCAAAGGGTTATGTCTAAGAATTGATTGGTGTATATACTGGCCAAGGTAAAGGATTTTTCTAGCTTTACATTCCTGACTTTGTGTAAGCTGTTTGTTTTTAGTCTGGAAACTATTCTCAGAAAATATTGTGTTTCAAGGTGAAACAAGAACAAGAGTTCAGCAAACTTTACATTTCATGCTCAGTTTGATCAGGTTGTTTCAGCCAACTAGTGTTTGATGATGTTTTTTTATTTAAACAAGGTTTTTTTATGGGGAAAAATTTTAAGTCAATAAGGTCTAGAAGCTGTACATGGTTATGACTTTAGGAGTACATTTCACTTTCGTCACTTTGTAAATGACAAATGATAAGATAATATCGCACTAATTTATACGCTGCCAACTTTAAGCTACATTGAAATCGTTCAATCACAAACATGTTCATGCTAATGAAACTTGGCATTTTCCCCCAAGTGATTTTATCGATATTGTTTGGTGAGAATGGTTTTATAACTATCAGATTCAGTACACGACTTTTAAATCCCAATCACGCAAATTGTGCATCACGCAAATTGTGCATCACAATTTATTGATCTCTATATTTATGTGTCAGACCAAACATAAAAACACAACTTAAAACAATGAAAATGAAGAAAATAATGTTTTATTTAAGGTTTTTAGTGAAGACACCAGGTACCTATGGTATCAGCTATTCTGGTCAATAATTGTCATTGGTCGTTTTCCGCCATTGCCATTATGTTGCTTAACCCTTTGCATGCTGGGATATTTGTCGTCTGCTAAAATGTTGTCTGCTGAATTTCTAATAATAGCATTTTCTTCGATTTTCTTTCAAAGAATACTATCAGAATAGCAAACAGTTTGGATCCTGATGAGACGCCACGTTCTGTGGCGTCTCACTGGATCCAAACTGTTTGCAAAGACCTTCAAAATCCGGTTCCAGCGCTCAAAGGGTTATACAAATTATTTGAAACTGCTTGGTGTATTTTAGCCAAACATGGCAAAAATGTTCAATGTTGGAGTCTGCACGTTAAACAAAATATGAAAGGTTTTAAGATGGAAAATTATATGAAATAGAATCTACATATTAAATTTTTTGCTGTAATTGATCCCAAAACCAGAATAGAGTACTTATTGTTCCCAAGATACATTTACCTTGACGATTGGCTTTAAAAGTGAGCTTTATGTCTTCTATATTGGTGCTATCTGAAATTGTGTGTGCTAATTGACTGCAAATTACTAGACAGACATGCTAACTGACTGCAAATTACTAGACAGACAAAAATTAGATGTCTAGGTCTAATGTCTATGTCATCAATAGAGTTGACATTATTTTTATGTCCCCCAGTCTATACTGGGGGACATATTCTTTTTGCCCTGTCTGTTGGTTGGTTTGTCGGTTTGTTTGCGTCAAACTTTAACATTGGCCATAACCTTTGCAATATTGAAGATAGCAACTTGATATTTGGCATGCATGTGTATCTCATGGACCTGCACATTTTGAGTGGTGAAAGGTCAAGGTCATCCTTCAAGGTCAAAGGTCAAATATATGGGTCAAAATCATAACTTTTGCTACATTGAAGATAGCAACTTCATATTTGGCATGCATGTGTATCTCATGGAGCTGCACATTTTGAGTGGTGAAAGGTCAAGGTCGATTTCAAGGTCAAAGGTCAAATATATGGGTCAACATCACTCAAAAGGGGGCATTGTGTTTCTGACAAACACATCTCTTGTTTGCAATGAGTTCAGTATACAGTCCCTCAAACAAAGTTCCAAGAGGGTACTTGATGGAGTTACACTGGCCTTCAGTGGGTTGGTTAGTCAGTATAAAATAATTAAATTAGTTTGTGAAATAACTTCTTCCACATTTCTTTATTTATTTATATGAAAATTAAATTTCTGGGAAAACTGGGCATAAAGGGACGTCCCAGATTAGCTTTAAAAGTCCATATTGGCTAATCAGGGTGGACTCTCTCCGCTTTTATGTTTTGTTTTTTTTGTTAAAAGGGAGTCTCTTCTTAGCGAAAAACCAATTTAGGTGGAAAGTGTTGCCGCTGATTTGCCTGTGCAGACTGCACAGGCTAATCGGGGACAATACTTTACACACATGCATAAAGCCCAGTTTTCCCAGAATGCGGCTCAATTTCAAATTGTCATCAATATCAAGTTGAGATCACAGTGCTGGACACTTTCAACCTGACAGAATTAGCACACATTCCTAGGCTATTTGCCCTTGAAAATAGCTTACAAAGCTGTCTGGGGAATTCAAGACATGATAGTGCAAAAGCACTAGTTATAAAAGAGAGTTGAACATATTTTTTTATGCCCCCTTCTTTGAAGAAGAGGGAGTATATTGTTTTTGGCCTGTCTGTCTGTCGTTCTGTCTGTCCAAAACGGTAACCTTGGTTAAAGTTTTGTCATAACTTTTGCAATATTGAAGATAGCAACTTGATATTTGGCATGCATGTGTATCTCATGGAGCTGCACATTTTGCGTGGTGAAAGGTCAAGGTCATCCTTCAAGGTCAAAGGTCAAAAAACACAATTCAAGGGAAGAAATAAGCTTTAAAGGGAGATGATTTCTATACCTGCCAAATGATAAATAGGAATTTCATTTCAAAGCGGTGCAGTAGGGGGCGTTGTGTTTCTGACAAACACAGCTCTTGTTATGTATTGTTAAACAAATATATGGATACAAACTGTAGATATAAATCTGTGATTGAGTTAATATATATTTATGTAAACATGAACTTATTCGTAACATCAGATAGAATAGTTTGCTTTCAATGGAAAACTGTAATATTGTATTTTGTTTTCTGTAAATTAAGGATGATTTATGGGAAGAAATCAGAAACTTATTAAATTCTAAGTCACTTTGTAATGGAAACTAATATTACTTTATGTCACATAAAAAGGGGGAAAATATTTAATAATGTTGCAATTTGATCACTCAGTAGGTCAATATTCAGTAACAATATATGAGCCTCCCTCTGTGAAAAGGGGGTTTAATGGATGCGCGTTAAGTTTTTTCCCAGTATTTTTCCAGGGATTTTTCAATTTATATAACAGAGGCCTCTTTTCAATAGAAATTTTCTTTAACCCATATATGCCTAGTGAACCTTCCCATCCTTCTAAATTGGATCAATTTATTTCCAAAAATAAGGGATGTCTAGTATATTTATTTCTATATTTAGAATATATCTTACAGAGATTCCTTTAAGCAAACAGCGCAGACCCTGATGAGACACCCCATCATGCGGCGTCTCATCTGGGTATACGCTGTTTGCCAAGGCCTTTTTTCTAGTCGCTAGGCATAAATGAGTTAAAATCATGCATTTCTCTCCTAAATCAAAACTTACAACTGTAATGTTCGTAAAGCATTTAAAATTTGTTTAAATTACCCCTTACCCTAACAAAAGCATTGTCTTGATGTATTACACACCCTATAATTAATTAAGCCTGGGAAAACGGGGCTAAATGCATGTGGGTGAAGTGTTACTCCAGATCAGCCTGTGCAGTTGTTAAAGGTTAATAAGTGACAACACTTTCCGTTTTTATTGTATATTAGTGTTTAAAGGAAGTCTGTTAGCAAAAATCCAGTTAAAGCGGAAAGTTTCGCCTCTGATTAGCCTGTGCCTACTACACAGGCTAATCCAGGATACACTTAACCCTTTCAGTGCTGGAACCGAATTTGGAAGGCCTTTGCAAACAGTTTGGATCCAGATGAGACGCCACAGAACGTGGCGTCTCATCAGGATCCAAACTGTTTGCTATTTTGATAGTGGTCTTTGAAAAAAAGTGAAGAAAATGATGATATTAGAAATTCAGCAGACGACATTTTAGCAGACCACAAATATCCCAGCATGCAAAGGGTTAATATATTTAGCCCAGTTTTCTCAGAATGAGGCTCATTTCATTGTTGTTACGTGAATTGCTGCACAGTTGAACAGATCTCCAGATGTAACTTGTTCATTGACCACAGTTAACCCTTTGAGCGCTGGAACCGAATTTTGAAGGCCTTTGCAAACAGTTTGGATCCAGATGAGACGCCACAGAACGTGGCTTCTCATCAGGATCCAAACTGTTTGCTATTCTGATAGTATTCTTTGGAAAAAAAATCGAAGAAAATGCTAATTTTAGAAATTCAGCAGACGACATTTTAGCAGACCACAAATTTTCCAGCATGCAAAGGGTTAAAGCCTTGTTCCGGGTAAACTTGGCTTAATGCATGTGTGTATAAAGTGTCATTCCAGATAAGCCTGTGCAGTTCGCACAGGCTAATCACGGACGACACATTACGCACATGCATTAAGTATAGTTTTCCTTGCACCAGACTCCAATGGTTTTGATGTTATCCAGACCCTATACTTATTTAATGAATGTTTCATGAACAGCAGCGCAGTTGAACAGATCTCCAGATGTAACTGGTTCATTAAACTACAATTTAGTTGTACTCTCATCATCTTTCATGTGATGACGTCAGACAGACATCTTGGTTATAGAGTTTAATGGTTAAATGTACTCTTGTTGAATATTGAAACTATTCAAAGGTGTTTCACGCTTGAAATATTGCGGTTATAATTTATTTATTTATTTTTTACCCTATAAACAAGAGTATAAACAAGGGCGTATGATTTTGAATTTTTGTGCTTTTTATCAAGAGAAGCTGGTATAGAATCTCAACTTTCCTCAAGTTTGTATGGTGGCATAGAGATGCCACTATGCCACTATGGCGTTAACCCTTTGAGTGCTGGAACCGGATTTTGAAGGCCTTTGCAAACAGTTTGGATCCAGATGAGACGCCACAAAACGTGGCGTCTCATCAGGATCCAAACTGTTTGCTATTCTGATAGTATTCTTTGAAAAAAATCGAAGAAAATGATAATTTTAGAAATTCAGCAGACAACATTTTAGCAGATGACAAATTTCCCAGCATGCATTTTGGCGTTAATAATCAAGATATTTAGTTGTGGGCTCAAGTATTTATGTGACTGCTGAGTTATATGTAGGTTTATCACAAGATAATAACTGTTTGCCACCAGTTATGAGGTTGTGACCACAAATTGAAACAAATAATGTTATATTTTGTTACAGCCACAAGGTTTTTAAGACATGGCCATGATATATAATATAAAAGTACATGAGAGAAAAATACCTGTGTGGAATATTTACCAAGAGACTAATATATACCAAGAGACACTTGTGACGAAGAGTCCGTGAATTGAGGATCGAGGATCAGTTATAAAGTCATGGACAGGAATTATACAATCGTACATACAAGTTGAAAAAAAAATAAGCCACAATTAAAAAATCAAATAAGCCTTCAGTTATTAGCTTGTTCCAGGAATGATAAAACCCCTATGCCACCATCAGGTTGTGAAATGGCATATTTTTAAATGGTTCGTATATTCTATAACATATTCTGCATTTATGTCTTGTTTATGTATTCAAATTTCGTCTCCTTTCTTTTTTCAGAAAGAGCTCAGTTTCTCACGAAGATCTGGAAGGTAAGATAACTCTTATAGCAAAACTACTTAACTTTCTTAAGAGTGGCCTCCCTTTATAAGCATTTTCTACAAGATATAAGACTCTGAAAATAAAAAATGGAATAAAAAAAACTCACAAAAATACAATTATTAAAACAGATCATTTGTGATTTTTTTAAATAGGATGTAGTATTTGAAAAGGATTATTCACGATCCTCAGATGTAAGGAATTGAACAATAATTGTATTGTATAAGTTTGAAAAACTATTTATAATCAGTGATTTTAAAATGGATTTAATTGCAAAGAAAATGAAACAGAAATGCATTAAATTCTGTACTACAATTTTAAGCTCTACTGGCCGAAGGCCGGAAGAGCTTATGTCATGGTGTGGTTTCCGTCGTCCGTCCGTCCGTCCGTGTGTGTGTGCGTGTGTGCGTCCGTTAGACTTTTTCTTGTTTACGCGATAAACTCCACAGTTTTCATCCGATTCTTTTCAAACTTGTCCAGTGTCTTTATATTAATGAGGACTCGAACCCTATTGAAAATGGGTTACTTCAGACCGTCCGTCTGCCGTCCCTGNATGGAAAGACCGATACAACATTCAAGTAAACTAGACATTTCTGTCTTGATACATGATTTCACGACATATTTAATCAAGACGAAGTGTATTTGTATTAATAAATAATTAGAAATAAATTATTTTTTTGTAGAATTTAGAGCTTTTGAGCTTCACTAACGCATGCACGTGATGTTTTTTTTTTAATTCTGCAAACATTGGGCTAAATTCGGTGAAGTTAAAACAAATGTTTACGGTAAATTGACTCCATTTGCAATATAATTTATATTCTGTTACATATATCCACGTTACTAAAAACAAATTAATAACGTTTATCAAGTATAATACAAAATACGAGGGTTGATGGAAACCAGATAGCCAAAGGTTATAAAAACCATGGGCATCGAATTGATTGCTTTAAAAGAAGCGTTTCGAAAAATATCAGTTGAAACCATAGGACATCGCTTTAACCAACCGCGCTAGTATGCTTTGAAAATAACCCTGCCCAACTTATGGATATATGTGTCATGTTCTGAGAAAACTGGGCATAATGCTTGTGCGTAAATTGTCATCCCATATTAGCCTGTGCAGTCCGCACAGGCTAATCAGGGACGACAATTTCCGTTTTAATGGAATTTTTCGTTTAAATGATGTCTCTTCTTAGCGAAAGTCCAGTTTAGGCGGAAAGTGTCGTCCCGGATTAGCCTGTGCGGACTGCACAGGCTAATCTGGGATGACACTTTACGCACATGCATTATGCCCAGTTTTCTCAGAACGCGACACATATAGGATAATCACAATTATGACGTCGATTTGTAAACACAAAAAGGACCAAACACACAGGTCCCATATGAGTAAATGATTTGCGTCTCAGAATTTATAAACTTTTGTCATGTTTTATTTTGTGCTTTCCGGTGGTTTTTGAGAATATGGGTAAATTTAAACTGATAATTCACTGTTTCAAACAGTGAAAACTAACAGTGAAAAGTATCGATAAATTTCATTGTTTTACCAGAACTTTTTTGCAAAAATACAAAAATAATTATTTGTAAGCATAAAATAAAACGAAAATGTGTTGAATTCGGTGGAATATCGATATTCCACCAAATACAAAAAAAAATATCCTCTATATATCTACAGCGAGTTGTTTCTGTTAAAATGTTCCATTATTATTTTTGTCACGTTTAGATTTTTTTAGTTGCCCCTTTGCCCCTTTAAAAAAAGTCCTTTCAACGACTAAGCAATGCACTTGGGAACATACGCAATATGTTATGTTAATATCCGATCATTCTGTCATAGCTATATCGTATAATTAAAACATGCTTATTATATATACTTGCTAATATTAATGTATTGACTTATTTTTGTTTACAAACCCACCGTGGTTGTTCATTATTAAAAACACTTATTTCGTACATAAACTGCGCTTTTAAGGAGAAAGTTTCACTTATGTTTAATGATTTTTTTCCGAAAAATGAATGTTAACAATACATGTGTACATTCAAATATTTTATGTCTTAATGCTTTCTTTTTAGCACGACCTGCATGTACTGGTTTTATATTATAATTTATTCTGCATTTAATACAATAACAATTGTCGGTTACCCGAAAAAATACTTCAACGACTAACAAGCTGAAGTATGATAAAACACTTGACAATTCTTTAAAAAGAAATATTTTCTCCCAGCTTTTGAAAACAGTAAACATTTAAAATGAAACTATTTATTTCAGGAATATTGGTCGCAAAGGTCATAATGGATTGCCTCAATTCTGGCTTTATTGTTCTTCAAGTCCTTTTACATCAAAAGCAACAGGTAAAAGTTGCTAAGAGGGTTAGTAAGTCCCTTCAGGTCGCCGTGGCGCAGTGGATATGGTGTCCGTCTAGCGACCGTGAGGTCACGGGTTCGATCACAATTGTGATAGCATTCTTTATCAAAGACACCAAGTACAGGTTCTACCCAGGTAACGGACTCGAGAGCGTTTCAATACGCCATAAGCTTTCGATGCAATCGAGCTTAAATAAATAGGTTTAAATTTAGTAAGTAGCTTTTTAAGAAGCAAATATAATATTTTTTGTTGAGTTCAGATTTCTAAGGAAGTTGGGAATACCAGCGGTAACTGTGGTTTCCCCTACACTACAGGGCTGTGCACGGCCGAGACGCACGCGCGCCCCGGGCACGACTCGAGCGAGGAGGATGAGGACAGTGATTGTGAGTGTAAAAATATCGATGACGGCGGCGTGCCAGCACCGGAAGAGGAAAAGCTGATGAGCAAGGAGGAGAAACGAGAACTCATGGATGAGCGGCAGCGGAAGTGCAAGGAGAACGAGCTTTGCTGCAGGAAACACTGGTACGAATGCGCACTCGTTACTATACATTGGAGTATTTATTTACTGTTTTGCTCAAGCCTCCGACTAGTTTTATTTTTTACCTGTACAATACTGAGATTTTTTTTCAAACGGAATTATCCTCATATCACGTGTTTTTTAAGAAATATGTTTCGTTTTGCCGATTATCTCATTTTTTTATTTTCGTTATAAAACATCTCGACCAACACATTCGTTCTTTGTGTCGTCCTCCAGAGAACGTAAATTCGTTGATTTAAAGCCTCTATAACGCTCAAAATATTTCGTAAAATAAAGTTAACACATAAACAATCAGTGTTATAGAAATAGCCAAAATTTCAACTCTAAATGTGCTCAGGGCCCGTTTTCACAAAGCTCCTTAGGGTAAAACTAAGGAAAATTCCTTAATTTCATAAAATTCCTTAAGTCTCATGCTTGGTCAAATGTTGGTATTTTAACATGAACATGTTTTAAACAAGTAATATTGCTAACATAATTCATATTTTATCCTTTTGTAAGCACAACATAATTATGTCTTAATACAAATTTGATACAAATTTTTCCCTAAAGTACAACTTAAGTTAAGATTTCCCTAAGGAGCTTTGTGAATACGGGCCCTGGTAACATAGATTTAACCCGATACAAAATGCTCGTTATTATTTTTTGTGGTACAATATATTCAACACATGTTCATGTACCAATTTAGTGTTTGTGTGTCGTATGAATAGATATCGTTGCGGGAAAATTAAATGGAATATATTGTGTCACACAAACATAAAAATGAGCATTTTATATCTTGTTAAATCTCTGTTTATCTTTATTTTACGAAATATGTTACGAAATGTTCGTTGATTTTGAGGGTTATAGAGGCTTTAATTGCATATTAACAACGCCTTACAACGATAAAGCAAACATTAGGCCGGATCGGACATAACCTGGCAACATGTTTTGCAACCTATATTTGCGAAATGTATTTGTCAGCTTCGGAACCATTCTTTCGGTTTACATATTTGAACCTCATCCTGTGAAATCTGGGCTAAATGCATGTCCGTAAATTGTCGTCCCACATTAGCCTTTGCAGTCCCAACAGGCTAATCAGGGACGACACTTTCTGCTTTAATAGAATTTTTTCGTTTAAAAGAAGTCTCTTCTACGAAATCTAACGAAATTTCAGTGTATGCGGAAAGTGTCGTTCCTGAAAAGCCTGTGCGGACTGCACAGGCTAATCTGGGATGGCACTTAACGCACATGCATTAAGCCCACATTTCCCAGAACGCGGCTTATTTTGTAGTTTAACAACGATTATAACTACAATTATATTATAACAACAATTATATTGTTCCGAGTCAACATATACTAATATGCACTAATGTTAGCATGAGTAGTGCTATTCAAACATTGTATGAATTTGTTTTCAGTTGAACACTGGTTTTAAAACATTGTATGCTTGCTGTTCTACAGTTCTTCATGTTTCATTAGCATATAATCAATGACAATAAATGGGCGCCTGTCAGTAGTTTTGAAATTGCTATCATATTAATAGTTTGTTTCCATAGAATCAGTATTTGCATTTCAAAGTATTATATGCAAATCAATGTCTCCATGGTAATATAGTTTGTTTCCATAGAATCAGTAGTATATTTCAAAGTATGATATGCCAATCAATGTCACCATGGTAATATATCATCTAATAAACGATTAATAGCTTCATATTTGAAACAGTATCATATGTGGTGATCACTACTGGTTTCGCGATATTAATGTAAAAGTAGTATCATACATTTCTAATAACAATCTTTAATGCAAGTGTATACACAAATTAATTGAATGTTTTACGAACAGTTCATTGTCAATGGTTAAATGACCTTTATACAAATGATAATTGAAGTTGTGGTGGTTGTTAAGATGATGAAGATGATGTGATGATTTTTTATTTTAACATGATTTTCGACTTAAAGTGTAAAGATATTGTAAAGTGTACACCAATTTTGTTCACTTAAGATTATCAGTTACAAAGACCCATTTTGTTGATCACAAATTATTTTTCATAAAGTCAAACAAATGTTTTTTTTTTGTAATTTCAAATATTTTGTTTCAATTTGGTATAAAAGCACGAGTACGTGTATTTTCGATTAAAGTGCGTGCATTACTGTCAAACTTGGTTTACAATAGGAGGAAAATAAATAGCGACCCATAAAACTGTATTATCACAATTTATTACCGTAATAAATCTTTACGACGTGGGCTTATAAATATGCCTACTTGATATATTCATTGCTACATATTATAAACATATGGCGATATAGTATACTCTTCAAAGAACTAAATAACTTGTATCAGTTTCAGTGGCCACGAGTTAGCTAAGTCGGGATCTCGAGATAGCTAAAATTCTCTCATCTTTTGTTTAATGCACCCTGCCTTTATTTACTGCACCGCTCTTTTTTTAATTGCACTTCTCTTTTATTTAGTTTTGCACTCCTCTTTTTTTCTATCTCGTGGCCACGACATGGCTAACTCGTGGCCACGAGTTAGTAAGTCGTGGCCTCGAGATACTAAGTCGAGGCCACGAGATAGAAAAAAGAGGAGTGCAATTAAAAAAAAAAGAGGAGTGAATGTCACCTCTATACCACCGTACCTTCCTCTACGAACATGACGGAATTATATATATGCAAACCGAGTAACATGCCAGTTTACAAAACAGGAAAAAGCTTGAACCATGTTTTACTATTCTGATGTCCACCCATACTGCTTCATTTGCACTTGCGTGACCTTCCAAGGTTTTAATAAGCTTGTTATATTGTACACTTTTATGTTTGTTTTAAATGTATCAAAATCGCGTAGTGGACATGTTGTCCGCCTAGCGTTTGGAAGGTCACGGGATCGAATCCCGACAGTTGGAACGTTTTGTAGAACTCCCCCCAAAGACACCAAGTACTAGTTTTAGTCCAAGGAAACGGATTCTAGAGCGTTTTGAATAAGCCGTAGCCTTTCGATGCAATCGAGCTCAAATAAATAGGTTTAAACTAAATCGCCAAATGCATCCCAACGGACCAATGTCGCCGAGCGTTTCTCTTTGCAGGCGTAAGAGGCACATGAAGAAGATCATCATCTGCGCCGTCGCCGGGGCCGTTGTCCTCCTCGCTGCTGTCGTTACCGGCTGCTTCTGCTACCAGAAGAGGTGCAAGAAGAGCAGGACATGCCCGGACCAGAAAAACAAAAGTATACTAGTATTTAGTGTGTTTACAAAAGCATTCTTTAAATCCCCATTATGTCCGCATGTGTCCCTTCTTAACTAACCTGTGAGCGTTGAGCTGTTCATGGTGGTAAAACCCAGTGACGTCTGGTATATATCCAACGAGAAATCCCTAAATAAATTATTCCAGAGGGTATATTCCACTTAATTATGGTGTATGCATCAGTTGTCCATCGAAAGTAGTGCATATTTTAAAAGAGTTCCTTTGAAGTGCTGGTATAAAAGCGCTTATCAATCGCGGATATGTGTCGTGTTCTGAGAAAACTGGGCAAAAGTGTGCGTAAAGTGTCGTCCCAGATTAGCCCGTGCAGTTCGCACAGGCTAATCAGGGACGACAATTTCCGCTTTTATGGAATGTTTCGTTCAAATGATGCGAAAATCCAATTTCGGCGGAAAGTGTCGTCCCTGATAAGCCTGTGCGGACCGCACAGGCTAATATGGGACGACACTTTAGGCACAAGCATTATGCCCAGTTTTCTCACAAATTGACTCATATGCCTTTGTGGTGATTGTGTAGGTCTTGTGCTTGCCTGCACCATTATGGTATATTAGGAATTCAATTGAGAGGTAATTGAACATTGTGAACATTGAAGTTTTGGGATGGTACTGCGCTTTTTTCGAAATAGTTTACTGCCGAAAACCCTGTTTTCTGCCGGTGTTTGCAATCAAGCGAAATGCATTTTCTTAGAGGTATCATGACATTAATGATTTATATAATAATGCCATTTTCTACTGTATCAGTGAAGCACTGGGGTGCACATAACACCGAAGACTCATTTAGCTGAATAATAGGATCAAGCCTCCTCCTATTAGTTTTATTTGAAATAGTATAAATTATTTCACTGGGTTTTAGCTTCAGTTTACGACAACAACAGTGTCAGCATGTCCACTGAGTTGGACAGCGAGTTTGGTTACGTGAAGGAGCCACTTCCGACCGAGGACAGCATGCCGCCTGCCTACACGACCTTGCCAATATACGGCGGAGGGCCGGGGGAGCTTATCCTGACGGCGCCGCCACCGTACGCAACTGAGGAGGAGAAGACCGCTTTGTGGTAAGATGAAAACCCCGGCTCGATGAGGGCAGTGAAGAGAGGGTGTCAGACAGTTATCAGTTTATCTTCGGTAAAAAAAAATCAGTAAATTGTCAGACACGTGAGGTTCACTAGTCGGTCTCGTATTAGCTATCGTCTTATGTGCTTAGTGCTTATTGGCACACATTCATACGGAATTCCTCGACCTTTATGTGTCGTATGTTTTCGATATAAAATGTACCTACAATTAGTTGTTGTTTTTTGCTGGTGTTAAAAGCATACATTGCCTTAACTTTAAATCGTATGTGAACATTACTTAACGTCTTGCTAAGTGGACATGTAGTAAAAGCTTATGATAGATTCCTGCTCTAAACAATAAGCAGGAATATAATTATAACTAATTAACATCTTTGTACTATTAACTACCAGTTCCGGCCAGTAATAATCGATTTATTCGCATGGATCAAAAAACGCTTTGAATTTGACTTCGTAGTATTTCGTTATTCAGATGTGTAATCTATTAAATACGCTGGTTGTGCATTTATTTATGATTGTATGTTCAATATTTATTGGTTTTGTAAAGAACGCTAACTGCATTTGTAGACACCTGATCATGAAGAAGTTATTTCCCCTGAAAAAATAAACCACATGCTTTGCAGAGCATCGAGGAAATTGTATAAGTATATTGCATTGGTTTGGAAATGTTAACTAGAATTTTTCACATTCTTATTTCATTATTTCTTTTCTATCCATGTATGATATTGTACTTTTGTAGTTTTGATATTTCTGTGTTCAAGTAAAGAAATAAAGTCCATAAGTTCGTGTTTTTGATTTGTTTATTCTATCTGTGGCTGGATATCGAAGGCCTACAAACTAGTTTCCATGGTTATTTTTTAGTCTTGCACAAAAAAGAACACATACAACTTTTTATCAAATTATAAGGACACTGCTTTTAAACTGCACATGTATATATATAGAAATAGAAGAGGATTATCAAATAAGAAGTAGAAGAGGATTATCAAATAAGAAATAGAAGGGGATTATCAAATAAGTGGTACATGAGGTATTTCAAATAAGTAGTACGGGAGGAAATTTCCCTGTTTATGTACAATACAAAATATAGCGCATTTATATTTCTTAGAACTACGTATGGTTTAAGTGAAACTAAAATATTGGTGACATTTTAGGATATCTTCAGTACAGTGTTTCGTTAAGCAGATATACTTTACATAGAAAACTATCGTGAACGCTAGATACGGGTCGGATAAATCCTTTGGAAGATCGTTTGACTACAAATCGGATGATAGTGTGTTTGATTATTGAACCGGTCCCATACTTTTTTTGAGATTAGGCATACAACTACTTAACCCATGTATGCCTAGCGTCCAGAAAAAGGCCTTGGCAAACAGCGTAGACCCAGATGAGACGCCGCATGATGCGGCGTCTCATCAGGGTCTGCGCTGTTTGCTTAGAGGAATTTCTGTAAGAAAAATATTCTAAATATAGAAATAAATATACTAGACATCCCTAATTTTGGGAATAAATTGATCCAATTTAGAAGGATGGGAGAGTCCACTAGGCATAAATGGGTTAAACGGCTTCTTCGCCCCTACATCTTATTCAAGAAGAGCAGTTGGCAGTTAATGGCGTGAGCTTGGTAAACCAGCTGGACCAGAACAAGTGTGAGCAGATTAACTAAACGCCATGATATGAGTGAAATACAGTACATTTGAAAACGGCGAAAAAAGAAACATATAACAAATCGCCTAAACAGCCTGAAATATCCCTACTCCTGCATATCACTTTACTAGTTAATGCAGCTCGAATTAATTAGCTAGAGTAAGGTTGAAAGCTGTTAATCATGTATTTTAGGTGTCAGAAGCAATAAAGCAACTTAGAGCAGTTAAGTACTAAACGTCATTGTGCATTGTGAAATATATATTTACCTATTCATGTTCATGTCGAAACCTCTTATAGTTTTCATGTTATACTCTGCACAAGAAACGCGAAGGCCGCACAAACGGCCAAACGAGCAACCTGATTCCAGCATACACAAATCTAACCTTTTTCTTGTGCTGTAATAAAAACACGATTATTATGTCGTCAACTAACGGTGGCACAAAGGTGACATCACCGCTCTCTTTTTTTTTGGAGCGGAAAACACAAGTTCTGCTTTCCCGTCTTTTTTGTTTTTGGAGCGGAAAACACATGTTCTGTTTTAAAAAATCAGCTCGGGGAAACTCAAAATAAGTCTGTTTTCAAGAGTTATTTTTTTTTTACCTCGGGAAAACAGAACTTGTGTTTTTCCGACTTTTTTTTTTGGAGCGGAAAACACAAAATCGGCCAATCACAGACGCGGATTATATTGAGGGAACAAGATACTATAGGGACGTTTTCATTGGCTGATCAATATAATCCGCGTCTGCGATTGGCCGATTATCTTGTGCGCACAATATAGCGATTGTGTTTTCCCGTCTCCAAAAAAGACGGGAAAAAAGAACTTGTGTTTCCCGCTCAAAAAAAACAACGGGAAAAGAGAACTTGTGTTTCCCGCTCCAAAAATAAAAAGAGCTGTGATGTCACCTTAGTGCCACCGTATCAACTAGCATGTTTGTTTGCGAACATTATATACTGTCGTTCTTTGCAACTATATAACCATATAAATGTGCTGGTGAGATATATGAACCAAAGGTACACAAAATTGACATATGACGAGCAAACAAATAAACTTAAAAAGATAAGTTTCAGTAACATGCACGACGCAATACGACGGCCTGCACAGAAGGACATGAATTGATAACTGAATTGATATACCGGTACTGTTTTAAACCGTTGCTACCGTAAATTTGGTTGACGCCCGATATTAACTATTGTATAGTAAAGCAAATATTAGTTCTGGCTTCCATAACTTTAAGTGTCACTTTTTTAGGATTTTTGACTGGCGCGACTTAATAGGTCTGTCAATACTATATAAACTGTTCGCTGAAGTTTCTTTAGCTAAGTAAAGATGAGAATACTCAAACAAGTCGCCCCACAGATTCCTTTATTTCGTATCATCTACAGGTCATTCAACTGTGATTGCTTAAGAGCAATCCGCATTTAGCATTTTATTATATGTACGTCTACTGTGGGTAGGCGGTCTTTATCTTTAAACGAACTTTATCACAGGTGCTTGAAAAATTACTCTCGTTGTACCATGCAACTAATTTCATCTATGTAGTGTGCCAAAATCTTATTATTGATACCGATTGTCGCCTTTATCACTTTCACGAATGTAATATACTTATACCTTTATGATATTAATACCGCTCTTTGATTTATTCGGTCGGAAAACGTTTGATCCTGATATCGTGCTCGGCAAATTCAGTGACTGGGCAAATACAAACCTTGCTACAAATTATAATTATGACCATGCCATGATGTTTTCAAGGTACGTGTTCTTTTTTAATTGTATCGAGTAATGTTATTATCCTGCGTTTGAATGTACAGTAAACCCTCTGAATATAATTATCCGTGTGGAGTTTGTTTAAAAATTCGAAATAAATTGTTATCCAAACGCTTTGTATCTGTACATATGAGGTCCGTGTCTGTTTCAACGATAATGTTGATCTCGGACGCTGTTCATGTTAGATGATTTCGTATATTTTAAGTTACGACATGTGACGACTTGCAGTTGCAAGCGGAGTTTTTGACGGGAGTACAGCAGGTAAGTCCGCTTTGATAAAAATACATTTTCTGGAAATTTTATCAACACACCATTTTGACACTTCTTTAATCCGATATTACTCCTTGTTGCTGCAAACGCTCTAGAATACTACACGAACTGCTGAAAATCGTTATTTCAAAATCGCATATAAGTGTACGCTTTAGTGTTTTATTTGATTTCTGGCATGGTCGCAAAGTATTTAGGATAAAGCAATGCAAGATGTTTGCTTCTGACCGATATTTGTGTTACACAAATTGGAAGATAAGTGTTAAGTTTGATTGACTCTGTTTGTACTTTCTTAATTTTGTCTTAATTATGTGTTTCAGATAGTTAAATATTTAGAACGATACACAGGCAGATAAAATACAAATGTCAATTATTTTGCCCGTCCCCTTCACATTCCTTTGCATCGGTTTAGGTCGGTCTGTCGGACCATTCGTTGCCGCGCAATACACACAGAACAATTTAATATACAGCCATGTTATTTTATATGATGGTTACTTGGACGAAGACAAAACGCTTATTGATTTTGAGAATTAAAGGTCAGGGTCACATGAGCTTGCCTCAGTAAATTCGTTTCAGCATAATATATGCTTCATTATCATACAAAACTGCAAATTGGTTAAAAGGTTACATGGGAAAAAGATAAGACGCCCTTTGATTTTTTGGTCACCAGGTCAAAGGTCAAGGTAACATGATCTTGCAAGAGAAAATGTATGTAAGCACTACATTTTTATAACGCTTCGACATAGGACCATGCCATTTTATATAGTGGTTACATGCAAGGAAAAGAAGACAGATTTTTATTTGGACGTCAAGGACAGATGAGTTGTATCCAGAAATAGGTTTATGCATGATGTCTAGAGCAAGCTTTGACCTACAAACATCTAAATGGGTCTGCTGGTTACTCGGGAGAAAAAAACGATGCCTCTTTATGTAGAAGTCGAAAGGTCAAATGTCAAGGTCACAGGGTATTGTAACAGTAAATTACTTACTAGACAATATCTTCAGAACGCTTTGATCTAACTGCAGGCAATTTGTAATAGTGGTAACTTGGTTGGAAAGGAAACGCCTAATACGTTTGAGGTAATTAGGTCAAAGTTCAAGGTCACAGGTGCTTTTTGTCATGAAATGGGTCTCCGCACAATAGAAACGCATTTTCTTATGGTTATATAAATTAGTATGCTGGTTACCTGGGAGGACAGAAATATGCCTAATGATTTTGAGATGAACAGGTAAAATATCAAGGTCACATGGTCTATTAATATAAAAAAAATCCACACAATTTTAAAACAATGCGTTGGGTCTTATAAGTATTATTATCCTGGTTATTATAGACAAAAGATGGCCCATTATGATTTTCAAATCAAGACAATCCCGGTCACAGGGAAGACTTTGCTGCAAGTTGATCGAACGGGGGATACGTGTTTTACATACATGTATTGGTTGTTATGTTATTCTTTTAAAATCCTGTATTTTCATTTCAGGACTCGCATTCAAGCCCGGCGCA
>VMBQ01004779.1:36470-49975 GCA_007657795.1 Dreissena rostriformis
GCTGCATGATAGGCTGGATAGTCGTGCGCATAACCTAGGTCCAAGCTGCATGATAGGCTGGATAGTCGTGCGCATAACCTAGGTCCAAGCTGCATGATAGGCTGGATAGTCGTGCGCATAACCTAGGTCAAAGCTCGCAATTCTAGATCAGAGGTCCAATATTAGACATCGATCCTGAAGAACTTTGTCCAGAGCATAGATATGTCCAGTTTAAATGGATTTTCGAATAAATAGACAGACGCGATCGTATTATGAGATGGGTGGTTGCCCATAAAATGTATGCCTCAATGTCACAATAAGAGTTCTAGCATCAAATATAAGAAATCCATTCTGAGCTTGGCTACCACGAATTAGGTGATGTGGCCGGTATCCGGACAAACGGCACCCGGACAATCGGCACCTGTCGTTTTTTTTTGCAATCCCGGACAATCGGCACCCGGTAAATTTGTCGAACCGGACAAGTGGCACCCAATTTAATTGTAAACCCGGACAATCGGCACCCGGTTAAAGGCGATTGATAAAACTGCGTGGACTACCCATGTTTTTAAATTTTGATAGATACCTGCATTATTTGACAACAAAATAAATTACAGGACGGACATTACAATTGGCTTGCATTTTCCTTGCCTCAACATATATATGCATACGAAAAAAAATTGGAGAACACCACAAAACACGGAAATATTACTCCTATTATTGCAATGTCTGTTAGGTATTATTGATCTTGACAATTGGCGATCTCTTTTTTTTTCAAACCGATTAGCGGATTAGACTAATCAGTACGATAAAGTCCAACACGGTGTCAAATGACTTTATTAGTTTAAAAAAAGCATTAAATGTTTCATACATAATCGGGTGCCGTTTGTCCGGGTTACAATTAAATCGGGTGCCAATTGTCCGGGTCGACAAATTTACCGGGTGCCGATTGTCCGGGATTGCAAAAAAACGCCGGGTGCCGATTGTCCGGGACCTGTTGTCCTACAATCGATGTGGCCACCATCTCTAAGCCAGCGGATAGAGGATGTCTTGTATACATAGGGGCTAGCTGTGAGATAAGCCATGTCTGCCTGGACAAAAAAAAACAACTCCGGACCAACAAGCAATTATCCTACCAGAATGTTGTGGAAGGAAAGTTGGCACAATCATCCCGAATTGAAACACCCCATATGTACCACGACAGGAACACCATGCGATCAAGAAGTACACTATTACCTCTAGCTCCGGGGTAAGACTATTTGAAAAAACACTTACTAGTATTTCCTGTGCACACAGGAGGTATTTTGACCATGAGCTAAGGGTTATGTAACCCTGACACAGATGCAGGTTGCACAGAGGATTCTAAATAAACCACAAGACCATACAACACGACAAAGCGTGACACTTGAAGTAGAAGACAACGAGAATGGGGCTCGCCCAAGAACATACAACACGACCAAGCGTGACACTTGGAGTATAAGACAACGATAATGGTGCTCGCCCAAGACCATACAACACGACCAAGCGTGACACTTGGAGTAGAAGACAACGAGAATGGGGCTCGCCCTGTGAAATCTCATTAGGCAGGTCGAGCTCCGGGCTCCGTCCCTTGATGGAGTCCATCCCAGCTACTGATGGTCTTTTGAACCCGTTCTGTGAGGTTAGGGGACGGGTCAGGAGAGATACTGACCAAAAAAAACAACCACAAAGAAAGAGAAACCCAGTGTCAAAATCATGCACTGGAATGCAGAAGGAGTCACAGGAGTGAAGCCGATATTATTATTTTGTATATATGATATAATAGTCTCTTAACTTAACTTAAGTTTAAATGAAACTACATGTTACTTTGATACACTGTACATTAAACATTTTAAAGTACACAACAGGTTACGAACATATACTTTAATCATTCAAATGCTTTGTTTGGAAGAAAATTACAAGTCGCTGTATGTATATGTTTTGCACATAGTATGTATTGGTTGTGAAACGAACTACACATGTAATGTTTAGGTTACTCAACGAAGTTTTTGTATCCATTTCAAGACATAGCACATGCAGTTTGCAGTTACTGCAGACTGCAATTTCCCAGTGCACAAGATGCCGTGCTTCATTGTGTGCATGAACATCCAAACGATTAAGTTTCCTTTATCTGGGAGATGCCTTGTGACACTGCACCAGGTGTACAATACAGAAATCGCACGTTCAATAAATGGGTGGCGACCTTAAAAAAAGTATGCTGAAAATATTACATTCAATCCTGTTTCTGGCAAATTGATAATTCCGACAAAATCTACAGTGACAGAAAGTCCTCTGCGAAAGGTATAACGAATAAACACACCAACAAAATCTGTCCATTGTCAGATATTTCCCGAGTCAGTGGTACCTTCGGACAAATAAGACACAATATACGAGCAGCTTGAAGAAAGTATACTGTACTCTGATTCTGAAAGTGAAGAGTAGGATGAGACGGCGTGTAAATTTTCATAATCATCTGATGTTTTTGATGATATTTTGACAGAAAGCCCTTCAGTGCAGAAATTAATTAAAGAGTTGGACACTTTATTGCCTGCTGTCACATCTCACCTACAAGAAATTGGACGTAAACAGGATTGGGTGATTTTTTTTTCATTTGATAAAACGTGGGGAATTTAGTGCAAAACATATATCCACTCAATTATTTCTTGACGTCGTAAAGTTAGCCAGTATTGACGACATCTACAATATGAGATATACTCCAGAAGTCAAACAGTTTTGGAAAGTTGGACAGTCTTTGTTTAAAGGAAAATTCTTTAGATTTATGGGTGGATACGAAGTTGCGTCCCACTTTTCTGAGCATAGCGAAAATGTTGGCCAAACCATAACCAAGTCTGACTTGTCCATAGTTAACTTTATCTGTCCAAATAAGGAGGCACTGAAGGCGGAAAAGCGAAACTTCAACGTCAATTGCAGTCGACCAGGTATCATTGAATCAAATATTCTTGCTGTTGTTAGAACTATTAATGAAACAACACAATCATTTAATCTTTGTGTAGATGGCAAAAAGATTGCTTCAGGCTTTGGAAAGGTACTAGGGGATGTTGACTTGTTTGGACATGAGTCAGAGTTAAGATCGAAGATGGACAGACTGGAAGTTGAAATGAATTTGGTGGAAACCACAAGAGAAGAAGGAAGCAAATGGTTGGATAGAGATGTCAATGCAATATCAGGTTTGTCCGCTGAAGATAGGGAGCTTCTTTACCAAAATGTGTTAGCTATACTGTCAATTAAAACAGAACGTTTGAAAGAAATGCGAAAATTGAAAGTCAGCAGGCAATTTTCGCTTGATAAACTTTTGAAATTGGCTAAAGAACCATGGCAAAAATCGAAGTACAGTTTTGCAATTAACAGTATAAAAACTCACATCTATGACATAAATCGATGCATACTTGATGAACTAGACCTTAACACAAAATTTGGATTGATTTCCGCTGCTTCCAAAGGCGATGAACGTAATTTTTCCTTATCGAATGTGATAGACTTAAACTACATTGCAACTAAGTCTGCTTGAATGAAGCAAATGTGCAAAACTAAAAAAATCGAATTATCCCCACTCAGTTTATCAAACAAAGGACAGAAATGTGGCATTCCGACAGGCATTGTGCAAAGGGAACTGGTAGCTCACTTTTTCAGACTCTGTGTCTGGACACACTGAAAAAACAGCAAGCTCATTTTGACAAAGTAAGCGGTAGAAGTAAGACCAACCCATCTGAAGAGCTAACTGAAGCAATGCGACATGGTCTGGTGAACGAAATCAACGCCATCGGTACTATTGCATCAAGGGTATTACCAATCCTACTACCTTTATCCAATTTACATGAAGAAGGATATTACAAATTAGCACACAATTCTGATGCATCGTTTCTTGTTGTCAGTCCCGACGGCAGGTGTCGAGT
This sequence comes from Dreissena rostriformis, assembly GCA_007657795.1. Lineage (NCBI taxonomy): Eukaryota > Metazoa > Mollusca > Bivalvia > Myida > Dreissenidae > Dreissena > Dreissena rostriformis. The sequence continues at coordinate 40,379 of VMBQ01004779.1, forward strand.
CGAAGATGATGTCAATTGTGCAGTGGAGATAGAAAGTGCCCTATGCCAAACAAGCAGTTTACAACCGATTTACATTATTCAATTCCAAAGTACTATGTCACACAAATCCTTTCAGAAATGGCTGCGCTTAACTGTACAGACTTACTGTATGTGTCCTGGACACCCGAAAGTACAACAGTGATGAAAGCGAGGTTTGATGCCAATCTTTGGGATCAGATTAAATCCGAACTACTGTTCTTATACGGTGATATAATTGATGCATGTCGTCAAACAAAGAAGCGGCCAATTGTAAAAACGCTTTTGAAGCAAATCAACGAATATTCAGAAAACAAAATGTCTCTGTTACTGGAAATAAATAATATGTTGTAAGCATAGCTTTTGTTCATTTCTGTCCTGTGTATATGAATAAGCTGACATTTTGCCACGATTAGTCGGATGAACTTGTAAAAATGAAGAAGGAAAAGGATGAAAAGACTTCTCACTTAAAGTTGGTGTCTGTATTGACATCATTATCAAAGGAAAAGTCAAGTTTAAATGAGATGTATACAATCCTCAGGATACCTGCAAAAGAGGTGCTATAGTAGCTGTACTCTCAGAACTGGATCGGCAATATGGTCCAAATAGCGCCCATGATATTCCAATAGCGTATGGACGTTCGGGCTACAGTTTTAAATCGGAATGCATGGAATCTATGATGGAAGATATAATAGAAACATCACAAAAGAGGAATACATATTAAAGGGACTGTAAACCTCGAATGACGAAAAAAGAAAAGTTCTAAAATACTGTATTTTTTTACAATTATTAGTTTATATTGATTACAATATCACGACTGGTATATAACATTACTTCAAAAACGTTTTTTTTTAGTTTTACTTTATTTTTTTATTGATTTATTTTTACTGTGTATAAATACCAGGTAACTACCAGTTAACTATAAATAACGCACGTAGATTGATCATCATCGTCACGTGGTAAACCCAGGAATGCAAATTGTGCATGCGTAGTGAATTGTATATATTTTATATATAAAATGATCAATCTACTTGCGTTATTTATAGTGTGTATATCGTTATGTCACCTATTTTCGCGATGTACATTCGATTTCACATCGCAAAATTTTATTAGCGAATATACTGACAATATGAACTTTTTTCAAGTAATGTTATATACCAGTCGTGATATTTTAATCAATATAAACTAATAATTGTAAAAAAAATACGGTATTTTATAACTTTTCTTTTTTCGTCATTCGTGGTTTACAGTCCCTTTAAGTCCTTATCAACAGATGGACAATTCTACCGTTTATGTGTGAGAGACAAGCATGGCAGGCCTCTAACTTTATTACAGTTGGCTAAAGATACATGGGAAGCGTCGAGGAAAAAACCTAAGGCAGACATTATCAACCAGCTTATGGAGCTAAATTTTGAAAAACACAAAAACAAGATAGAAGTATTTCGTGCATTAAAGTCAAACCTACCTACACCCGGAGCGGAAAGATTGAAGGATAAAACAGGACCATTAGTCATATCTGTTTACATCTTCTGCGTGCAGGAATCCTATATAAGGGTACCAGGTGCTTAAAAGCGATCGTCAAGGAAAGAAGAAGTGGTTACTCTGGTCCCAAACAACCTGATGCCATGGAGGAGGAAGAGTAAATCCACACAAAGATCACTACCAATGATAGTACACTAGAGCTCGTCAACTACTATATTCTTAAAGTCAAGATTTTTTTTTTCAAATGTCGTCAGTGGTGACAAAACATACGTTCACTTTTTTGAGCCTAAAGGAAAGATTGAAAACAAAATACAACGTATAGAAAAAAAATGTATTACAAAGCGTACCATAAGTGCCAGGAGGGTAATTAATGCAATTTTATTTACAAACAGGAGTTCCCCAATTAATATTGCTGCACCTTAAGGCAAATCCGTAAACAAGAAGACTTACACGACTAAAACTCCTTCGAGAACTCACGAAATATATATTAAAAAATTGAAGACCCGCTACATGTTTAGCCCATGACATATAAATGCATGGATATCCATTATGGAACAAGGCACGTATTGTACAAGATTGTCAACAAAGGTTGTTGAGCTCCCTCAGATTTATAGAAGACGCATTCCAGGCCCTGAAGACGACCCTTCTGTCTTCATAGACCTGCAGCAGGCTTCTTGCAAATCTTCTCCACACTGGCATCCAAGGCAATATGTACCGGTGGACTTAGTCAAAACCTGCACAACCAGAGAGCACGTGTGTCGACACTCGACAGACGATCTATGTGGGAAAAAAGTACTCTTGAGCCAATTAATATCGAAAAAGGAGTTTCGTCACCCATCCTGTTAATCCTTTTATCATCGACATCAAACCACAGCTACCTAATGGAGTACACGCAGCCATGGCGTTGGCCATTCTTGGAGAAAGGTACCATCGTGCATGGATACGAGCCTACAAACATGGGTCAGCAGCATAGGCAATCAAAAGAGGAGGAGCTGGCGCATAATTGAAGTTCTCAGACATACAGTGGCAGGCAGAGGCAATGCAAACAGGCGTCCGCTGCACAAAGTACAGAGCTAAGGTGGAAGTCATGATCCATGCTGCAAAAAACAGCAGAAAATAAGACTAAGACTCCCAGGCTTCTTAACAGATGCCGTGTCAGTCCTAGAAGCAGCCACAGCCGACAAACGGTTTCACATTACAGCACCATTAAAAACATAACGTGCTTCAGCATTTTACTCCAGTGAATGCAATCTCACTGCGGAATACACGGAAATGATGAGGCAGACAGAATGGCAAAACTTGGATTGGAAGACGACCAAGAGGGGAACAGATCTCGAGTCAGTTTAGAACAAATTAACACCATCGTCAAGTTACTGTTCCAAGCGCGTTAGCCATAGAGACTCTACCATCAACTTCCAGACTAGACCAGTCACCGGGGATGAACAACTTTTGTCACGTGACCACAAAAGTCAGCGCAGGTTGTTGAATTGCATCAGGAATCCCAATCCGTCAGGTAATTTTCATCTTTTTATATAGAATATGTAAAAATTACAAAGCCTTTGACATGTTACATACATTTTCGCATATTAAGACGCATTTCAATTGTTTCCAATATTTGCAGTTTTTAAGAACACTTCGACACAAAATTTAGATTTTCAATGCAAACGCAGTTTGATTATATATTTTTTTTACTTTCGATTCACGAATAAATCATATTGCTTGAAAATGAGAGCACACTTTGTTTATTTTTTGTTTATTTATTGTATTTGAGATAAAAGTTGACGTTTTAATATTTTATTTGGTCAGTTCTTGCGATTTCAAAAATATACAAACGCGGGTTGGTTGAGCAAACACAGTTATGAAGCTGGATTATGACAAACGCAGGTTGTTTGAGATAGTGGCATACGCCAAATATCTGCAGATAAATTGTTTTATTGCTGCAACGAATATCCCGTATCGCAATAAGACACGTAAGTATCAGATCGACATCCAAAATTCTAAAAGAAACGATTGGCTTATGCGCAAAACATAAAATTGCCTATGTGCAACTTGAGAAGGCATTACAGATTTAAATGTAATTGTTGACAATTCGCACAATGATTCCAATGAGACAAAGATGCATCACCGCAAATATATTTTTAGCATATTGATTCGAATGAGATAAACAAAAATCACCGATTACAAATGTATATTCCAACGGACTGGGTGAGATCAACAATCATCACAGATAATCAACATAAATTACAATGATTTTGATAAGATCAACATTAATCACAATTAATTGGTTGAGATCAACAGTAATCACAGATGAGCAATAACGAACATAATAATTCGTATGAGATCAACCATTATCATAATCAATTTAAATCAGAATAATAAATATATCAACAATAATCATATAAAAAAAAAAACAGGAATACCAAACAAAACAACACAAGATAACCGATATGAAACACAATGTTTCGGATGCAAAATCACGCGTAATACTATATATTATTGTTTGACAGTCTGTATTATCACTAATTAAGAAAGTTATCACGGCACATCGGTTAGACATATGCCAGGACAAGGGTTAAAAATAAATCTTGGCCATACCATCGTCATACAAAGGATGACTAGGCCCGGTGCTTTGCAGATCTGTGCTTTGATAGACTTTTCACACAACTCACGTGAAGTTTTTTTTTCTCCATTGTGGGTGTCAAGGTGGGCCTGAATGTCAATTTTCTCTCGGAGTGTTGCATTGCAAATTGAACAGGTAAATTGCTTTATAGCTCACTCCCTCCGGACGTGACGATTCAGGTCATCTTTCGTTGAAAACCGTTGCCGCATTTTTCACAGGGAATCGACTTTCCAGCATCATGAATGCTGCATCTAATTTAAACAATGGAACTGTTGAATTATTATTAAATACAGAAAAAAATACACACAGAATATTATCCATAATAATATGGAACTAAACAAAATGATGGTCGTCAGAAGCGCTCCAGATATGGCGCGTACACTTGTATTTACGAATTACACAATCCAATATACGCATTAAAACATATTTGTAAGGGTCCAATTACGTATACTGGATTTATGTCGTGTACTTACCAATTTTTCAGTGACAATTTGCATTGAAATTTTATCAGGACAATTATTGTCGTTTATAACTATACACTATAATGAACACAACAATATGCACGAAACTAGAAATTATTGTTATTTTTAAGCCGGCTAATTTCGAAAACACTATACAAAACATTTCAAATAGTGCTTTGCAACTAGATTATCAAAATCATACTTTCGCTAAGACTGAAAAAAAAAAGACAAAAATCAAATTGGAAAGAAAATGATGTTTTGTGAAAAACGGAATTGAAGAATTCCTCCAAATTGTCGTTAGAATTTCATTTATCATAGAAAAAAAGCAATTAAGCGTTTGATAAATCATAAAAATGTTGATTACAGACTAGTTTAATTAACGGATTCTTGTGTATACAGTCGACAGAAATGACGCTTTGTTGTGGCAGAGCTAATGCAACTTTGAGAAAACGCATAAGATTATAATGAGGTCTGAAATGCCGACAATCGTTAACTGCCTGCTGTTTAGATGTGTCGCCTACAATACTTTTTTGGTGACAAGCAAACTTAAACAAAACACCCAATGAGGAATGGTTTTTAGTTAAGTGATTATGTTGAAATCATGCTTCTGATAAATGTCTTGATTAGCATATTCCCGCTCTGTTCAAATATCGTCAATTGAAGTTCCGTAGTCACATATTGTGTTGTATTGTTAATGTTTTCGTATTAGTAACCTAAACATCATTTTGAAGACTTCCAAACATGTTCACAGTGTGCGTTTCATTATCCTTTGAATGTTCACGCAACCTGAGTTTGCTATTTCCAATTGCACACGAAATACCAACCTACGTTTGCAAAACAAAACAAAATAAAATAATAATATATTTTTCAAATTTCACCGCTATTTTTGTCATGCATGTTATTAAATATATTAAATTGAAGAGTAAAATCATACTAATTTAGCCGTTAAAGCAATATTTTTTAAGAAAATCATCAAACCCACATACACATACAGCGTTTGCATTGCATTTCAGAATTTTGTGTCGACGTGTTTTCGGGAAGTGAAAACAGTAAAGGCAATCTATAATAACATCAAGTTAAATTTTATTTAGTATACTACGTCATAGGCTTTCGCTTTTTTAAAACTGAAATTTCGATCATATTATAAAACAACAAAACTTACATTAATGTGCAAGATCACAGACTATTTCTTCAACCGGCGTTGACTTTTGCGGTCACGTGATAAAAGTTGTTCACCCCCGGTGCCAGTGGACCATTTTCCGACTGGAACAGGGCACAACATACTTAACACCATAAGCACAAGAGATTCCACCTCGTGCCTGCTCCACAGTGCCCATGTGGAGAAGATGGGCAAGATAGACGAGACAACTGAGAGACAAGATAATGATAAGAGATTGTATTGTGCGCCAATATACCGTGTATTATAACAAATATACCGAATGGTGTACCGCATGGGAAGAAGATTAACATTCTTAAACTTTAGCTTTAAAAATAAAACCGCAAAATACTATTATCCATTATCCGCCTTAAATGATGCACCACACCACGGCCTCTATATACGCTCCGTGATCACACTAACACTTTAGTACGAGTATTCCTTTTGAATTTACCCCCAATCGAACATTTCCCCATGAGACTACTCCTACGTACAGAGTTAGTAATCTCCATTGTAAATATAACAATCAATCGGATCCTTTTAAAGCCCCATTAACACTAAAAATCAACAAATATTTCGTTAAATATTTCGTAAAATAAAGTTACCCATGAACATTCAGTGTTCGTTATATAGCAATAGCCAAAATTTCAACGCTAGATGTGGTCTGATAATATAGATTTAACAAGATACAAAATGCTTTTTTGTGTGGGACAATATATTCAACACATGTTCGTGTATCATGTTAATGTTCGTGTGCCGTATGAATAGATATCGTTGAGGGAAATTAAAAGGGATATATTGTCCCACACAAATTAAAACGAGCATATTGTATCTAGTTAAATTTATGTTATCAGAAAACATCTGGCGTTGAAATTTTGGCTATTGCTATAACGTCACCTGATTTTTCATGGGTTAACTTTATTTCACGAAATATTTTTATAAAAATTCGTTAATTTTGAGTGTTAATGGGGCTTTAAGGCTTTTAGATAAGTCCTGCTTTATCCATTCATAGTAATCATCTGCCGTGAACACCATATCATTTAGTTGACATTGACCGGTCAACGTTCATTATAGTTTACAATCAATACGAAGTTCATGTGCCGGTCAGTTTAGGGGTGTATTGTACGTGAAATATCCAAGACCTAAAGCAAAATAGTTGACTGGCTACAGAACGGATATGTACCGCAATAGGGCTATTCATATCAACGTAACATGACTTCAAACGTAACATGTTATATAATTACCTCTAATTAGAATAGTTATTTAACGAATATTTTTAATAAATAAGTATGTGGCGCTAAACATCTTTTTAAACAATATTTTTAATTCAGAAGAACTGATCCGTTTATTTAAGATGCGCATTTCCAACAGAAAAAATCACGTTTACGCTCGCATTTTAAAGCATTTTATGTTTATAATGGTAACAACTCCCCGCCATACAAAATTCGTCACCAAGATAAGTAACTCAGTCGTGAATGATTGATTTATTAAGAGTGACGGTCCTTGACAGTTTTCGCACAAATCACGCTCATTGCATATGACACGGTCGGTCTAGTGGGTTTCATTTTGCACAGATTCGCACGGAGGTAAACATGAGTTTTCAGCTTAAAAGCGTCTTTATTAGCGACGATGTAGACCCACGATGTGTAGAAGTTCTTAAAGAAAATGGTATTGGTGTTGTCATTGATACCAAACTGCATCTTGATAAGGAAAAGTTTCTGCATGAAATTTCGGTAAGTTTTTGTACGGAAGCACGTTATGTCATCTGCAGTATACGCTATGAAATTATATTCGCCAATTCACGTAAGCAATTGTTGCTCCGTGTTGGCATATTGCATCACTTCCATTGTTATTTTAAACTACATGTACTTTTATAAGTGTCTTAATTGTAAACAAAATGTTAAACAATGATATAATGTGTCTATAGCTAGGGGAAACACTGATGTATTATGTCCTTAAGTTTTAAGAAAGCAATATTCTTAAAATGACCATTTTTATTGAATTAATTAAGAAAGATTCTTGAAATTTGTTTAAAGTGAGTTTTGGTTTAAATGAAATATATATATGGTTAAGTTAAGAATCATTCAAATGTAGGGATTCCTTAAGCATTGCCCGGAAGGCTTTCAATGAAAGTTTCATCACCAATATTGAGCTACTTTGTCTATGGGTTTATTATAATAATCGTCTAACGGTACTTTTTATAAGACCAAATCAACGTTTAAGCTAATAAGGCCGTGTGTAAAACAAGAGGGCCATGATGGTCCTTACACGCTCACCTGAGTTCACAGACACAAATTGTTGAAGACTTAAACTGATAGAAGGTACAAATAAAGTAAAGAGAACAATAGGATAGACCTAAATGAAGAAGACAAGTGTCTTTAGGGCTTAGATGTACCTATTAATTCCACTTTTTCACACAACTCCGCTTATGTCAAACACAACCTTTTTATGGCTAAACATGACTTTTTGACCTGGAAGTGTGACCTTGACCCTTAAGGTACAAGTTATGAGACAGGTCATACTTGTGACACTGTCATATCATGGTAGGCATTTGTGGTAAGTTGTCTTAAAATTGAAAAATGAATGAACATGGTAGCAGGTACAGCCTGGATAAGCTGTTTAGAAGTCAAATTTGACCTCTATGCGTGACCCTGACCTCTGAGGTAGGGCGACAGTTTTAACAAACAAAATGATGTGTTCACATTGTTGTCATAAGTGGTAAGTTATTTTAAAATAGTATGATGAATGACCAAGTCACAGGCCTAATAAGCTGTTTCATGACCGACTTGGATCTAAGTATGTCCTTGACCTTTTAGGTAGGGAGACGACTTGCGACACATCATCTTTTGATTAATTGAATTTGTGCCAAGTAATTTTAAAATCCATCAATATATGGCAAAGTTATGGATGAGAAAGGAAATTTTGCACAGATGTACAGATGGACAGACATACAGGCTGACTCACAGTGCAACTGCTATATATATGCCCCCTTCTTCAAAAGAGTGCTTAAAATTAATTGAACCACACAAATTATACGCACAAGTAAACTGGTAGTAACTGCATACATCCTATATTCAATATAATTAGAGTTCTTTGACATTTTACATAACCTTAATTTATGAGTAGAGTGATAACAAGGTTTTTCTAGATTTGACCTGGTTACCTTGTTGTTTTTTTAATGCAAGTGACCCAGATTTGTATTTCGCTTAGATACTATCAAACATAGCATTCTGATTTCATCTAGATTGAGTCATAAGTGTGGCCTCTATTTGGTTACAAGGTTTTTCTAAGATTTGACCTGGTGACCTAGTTTTTGGATGCCCATGATCAAGATTCAAAATCTGCCTACTTTTGCTGACCAAGTTTCATCAAGATTAAGTGATGAATGTGGCCTCTAGATTGGTTACAAGTATTTTCTGAGATTTGACCTGGTTACCTATATTTTGGAGGCACTTGACAAAGATTTAAACTCTGCCTAGCTAGATATCGTGGAGATCAACAATCAGACCAAGTTTCATCCAGATTGGATGAGAAACGTGGCCTCTAGAGTGGTAACTACTAAAAATTTACTAAGCACACCACACAATGCACCATTCTTATTGTTAACCCATACATAGGGTGATCAAAATAGGCCTGTACAACCTTGAGCACTTTGTTCTCAGTCGAGTATGAAATGGCTGTATATCACTGTGAATAAATTTGTTGCGCACCAGAAGTCAACTGTACTGTTTAATTGTGTGTGCATATGTTTATATTTGTAACCAGGCCTTTTCCTGGCCTATCTAAAGCAAAATAATTATAGAAAATATTCCCAATTGGAAAAAAAAAATCCCTATTAGATTAAAAAAAAAAAAATCCCTATT
>VMBQ01004780.1:7998-50155 GCA_007657795.1 Dreissena rostriformis
GAAATGTCCATGTCTTATTATGGCCATATGTAAGGAACGTCCATGTCTTATTATGGTCATATGTAAGGAACGTCCATGTCTTATTATGGCCATATGTAAGAAATGTCCATGTCCTATTATGGCCATATGTACGAAATGTCCATGTCTTATTATGGCCATTTGTAAGAAATGTCCATGTCTTATTATGGTCATATGTAAGGAACGTCCATGTCTTATTATTGCCATATGTAAGAAATGTCCATGTCCTATTATGGTCATATGTAAGAAATGTCCATGTCCTATTACGGTCACATGTAAGAAATGTCCATGTCTTATTATGGCCATTACTAACGAATGTCCATGTCCCATTATGGTCATACATAAGGAATGTCCATTTCCTATTATGGCCATACATACGGAATATTCCTGTCTTATTATGGCCATACATAAGGGATGTCCATGTCCCATTATGGCCATATGTAAGGAATGTCCATGTTCCATTATGGCCATACATAAGGAATGTCCATGTCTTATAATGGCCATACATAAGGAATGCACATGGCCTATTATGGCCTTACATAAGGAATGCCCATGTCTTATTATGGTCATACACAAGGAATGTTTATGTCCTATTATGGCCATACATAAGGAATGTCCATGTCCTATTATAGCCATAAACAAGGAATGTCCATGTCTTATTATGGCCATACATAAGGGATGCCCATGTCCCATTATGGCCATATGTAAGGAATGTCCATGTCATATTATGGCCTTACCTAAAGAATGTACATGTCCTGGCCATACCTAAAGAATGTACATGTCCTCTTATAGTCACAAATAAGAAATGTCGATGTCTTATTATGGCCATACCTAAAGAATGTCCATGTCCCATTATGGCCATACATAAGGAATATCCATGTCCCATTATGGCCATAGGTCATGAGGAATGTACATGTCCCATAATGGCCATACATAAGGAATACCCATGTCCTTTTATGGCAATACATAAGGAATTTACATGTCCCATTATGGCCATACATAAGGAATATCCATGTCCTTTTATGGCCATACATAAGGAAAGTACATGTCCCATTATGGCAATCATATGTAAGGAATGTACACGTCCCATTACAGCCATACATAAGGAATGTACACATTCTATTATGGCCATACGTAAGGAATGTACATGTCCCATTATGGCCATACAAAATGAATGTCAAAGTCCCATTATGGCCATAAATAAGGAATATCCATGTCCTATTGTGGCAATTGTAAGGAATGGCCATATTCCATTATGACCATACATAGGGAATGTTAATGTCTATTATGGCAATAAATAAGGAATATCCATGTCCTGTTATGGCCATATGTAACGAATGTTCATGTCTTATAATGGCCATACATAAGGAATATTCATGTCTTATAATGGCCATACATAAGGAATGCCCATGTCTTATTATGGTCATACATAAGGAATGTCCATGTCCTATTATGGTCATACATAAGGAATATCCATGTCCTATTATGGTCATACATAAGGAATGTCCATGCCTTATAATGGCCATACATAAGGAATGTCCATGTCTTATTATGGTCATACATAAGGAATGTCCATGTCCTATTATGGTCATACATAAGGAATGCCCATGTCCTATTATGGTCATACATAAGGAATGTCCATGTCCTATTATGGTCATACATAAGGAATGTCCATGTCCTATTATGGTCATACATAAGGAATGCCCATGTCCTATTATGGTCATACATAAGGAATGTCCATGTCCTATTATGGTCATACATAAGGAATGTCCATGTCCTATTATGGTCATACATAAGGAATGCCCATGTCACATTATGACCATACACAAAGAATGTCCATGTCCCATTATGACCAAACATAAGGAATGTCCATTTCCCAATATGGCTATACAAAAGGAATGTTCATGTCCTGTTATCGCCATATGTAAGGAACGTCCATGTCCTATTATAGCAATACTTAAGAAATGTAAATTTCCTTTTATGGCCATACATAAGGAATGTCCATGTTCTGTTATGGCCATATATAAGGAATGTCCATGTCCTTTTATGGCCATACACAAAGAATGTCCATGTCTTATTATGACCAAACATAAGGAATTTCAATTTTCCATTATGGCTATACAAAAGGAATGTCCAAGTCCTGTTATGGCCATATATAAGGAATGTCCATGTCCTTTTATGGCCATACATAAGGAATGTCCATTTCCCATTATGGCTATAAAAAAGGAAAGTCCATGTTGTATTATGGCTATAGGTCAGGAATATCCATGTCTTATTATTGCCACAAGTTAGGAATGTCCATGTCTTTTTAAAGCCATACATAAGGAATGTCCATGTTTTTAATGACCACAGCTATATAATAGAAATACGTCAATATGACCAAAAGTCTGCAATGGATGTCTTATTTAAAGTAACAATAATACTCAAAAATCAATGGAAATTTCGTTAAGTATTTCGTAAAATAAAGATACCTAATAATAAATCAATGTTCCTTATGGCAAAAGCCAAAATTTCAAAACGATATGTTTTCTGGTAACATGGATGTTTGGCTTTTGCTATAAGGAACATTGATTTATAATTAGGTATCTTTATTTTACGAAATACTTCACGAAATTTCCTTTGATTTTTTAGTATTAATGTTACTTTAAGGCAAATGCAAGAAATGAATATGAGGTTTTATTACAAAATGTAGATACTGGATATGCCTTGTTATCAACTGGTAAAGTAAAGTACAAGGCTTCTTATTGCCAAACGTTTAAGTACTCGATATTTCTTATCAGGGCCACAATTAAATTATCAACATGTGTAGAAAGTGACGACAGTGTCTTGTAATGGCAGTAATGATCTGGTCATATTATTTTTACATATTCATTATGGCAAACTCATATTGTGGCCACACATTAGTATGAACAAATTTAATTAGGCTCTATTGTTTTAAAAAATGTGTCTTATAAAAGTCGAACATACAGAATGATAAAGATGACATCACGTAGAGAATCATTATGGTTTATAATTGTTATTGTAATGTCTATGTCTGTATATTGTTGTTTAACACATGTCATGCCCATGTCTTATTCTTTTTGTCTAACATATGTAATTATTCATGTTTTAATATTGTCTCACACATGCAAAACATCATGTCTCATTATGACCTTATGTCAATGAATTAGATCATTTGTATCTTAGCTATGTCTGTGTTGGGACTTAGTCAGTGACAACCAGCAATTTATACAAAATGTATAAGCACACATTAGTCGGATGCACTTCTTATGTAAACCTGAAATAAAATCAATGATATACATTTTCATAATCTTTAGAATCCATTGAGAACTTACAAACAGTAAGAAAGAAAGTCTTGTTAGAATAATTTGATATGTTTGTAATAAAAAAAGGAAATGACTAGCGTGGGATTCTCCAAGCGTCTAATGCATTTTATGGGAGTTCATCCTTTAAAGGGACCTGTTAACAGATGGTTAAAATGAAAATTTAAAATCATTTTGATTGATCCAAAAAAGAATGCATGTAAAACCTTATCGTTTGTTTTTATTGAATTTGTTTCTTAATTTGTATATCACTCATGTTAAAAATTTGATTCCGATGTTATTACTAAGTTAGTAAATACATAGTAATCGTCCTAAACCAAAGGAAAAAAGTTATGAAAATGTCCCTATTATTAGAATATTTTGGCATTGGATGCAAAATTAAAACATCTCAATATGAACTTATTAAACTAATCAATACTTTTCAGAGTTATTTTAGTCGTTAAGTATTTCAAACAAACAATTAGAAATTCAAGTGATAAATCACAAATAACAGTTCTGACAATCTGCTTTATGACCCAATTTGACATTTTACCTCTAAGTATAACATTGACCTTTGAAGTAAGGAGATGGGTGTTACTTGCGACAAATTGTCTTACGATGGTGGACATTTTAGCCAAATTATTTTAAAATCCATCCATCTATGGCAAAGTTATTGCCAAGATAGAAAGTTTGCATTCACATTAAGACGAACAGTCCAATGCTATATACCGCATTCTTCAAAGCGAGCATTATAATATATTTAGGAAAATAAGTCATTGAATACCGGTAATTGTTTCACAAAAATTGTTGTTTTTATACAATCCGGAAAAAACCTACTTTTAAATTAACAAGACAGTATAGGAACCTTCAAAGGTTATAGGAGATATGCAACGGACAAAAACGATAGAGACTTAAACCTTTGACCTTGAAGTGCAACCTTGACATTGAGACGGCATGACTGCCTCATGCTTCTGCACATCATGTCAATAACCTTGACATTTGGGGCAAGTTTCATAAAAATCTTTGAAAGAATATATTAGAGATATAGAGAAAAAATTGCATCTAAAACCTTTTTTGGTTTTATTCATGACTATATAATATTGAATGATACATCCATTCCAGTTTTTCCTTTAAATATATGTACGAAAATTGCTACTTACCAAACTCGGTTGCAATCCTTAATTGGTAATAATTCTTTTTTTGGATCTGTTTGTTTTGTTTTTTTTGTAAAATAAGACAACACTGTTAAAAAATGACAAAATAAAAAACACTCTTTGTAACAAAAATTAGATTTAATACAGTAACTGATCAAAGAAAACAAAATCACAGATTTTATACACGGAACAAAACATGTGAAAAATGACACTTATTGAAATAAACACATTTAAATAAACAAAACTAATTTTACCCTTATTACTTTTAATTTGTGTACTAAAAAATAACAAGGACGTGTATGTTGGTGAGTCGCTTACTAAACAAAAGCACTTTATACATGACATTAACATGGATTACAATAACAGTTCATTCACATATGCTTTGTACCGGAAATATATCATTTGACAGAATTCAAGGTGTATCTTTATGAACTTAACTAAACATTAAAATAAAACAACACAAATGATTTCATATTTACTTGTGTCATGACTGTACATAAGTTATATTATGCAAGCTAATTGCACTGAAGATAAAATCCCTTACATGAGTTATCACATGTAATTTTTACTCTTTAAACTTATAAGTAATTGCACTTAATTTATATAAACCTCTATGACAACCACAGTCAGCTCATAAATGTTTGTGTATCTCCAGTAAAAATGATTTTTCACTGTTAAGATGATAATAAATTGGTTGTGATACACGCACCCACACACACACACGCATGCACGCACGCACACACGCATGCATGCACACACACACAAACACACACACACACACACACACACACAAACACGCACACACACACAGACCTCCTTTATAACTAACAAATCAGTTACACAGATATAAAGCCCTAAGAAGACATTTCAATTTTGTACCAGAACTGTCAAATAATAATTATTTTTTTACCTTCATATGTACACAATAATATCATTGCATAAAACAGTGTAACATACACACACACGGCTTCATGTTTGATTTCTCACTACTTTCTATAATATGTTTACATGTATAAACCAATATAAAAATGGAGATTTGGGAATGTTATTTACCCTTAATTATTTATTTGCGAAAGGGTCTAGCTAAGTACAAAATGACACTGTAGATTCCTATATAGAAATCAAACAGGGAAAATACATGACTAGCCTATAAAACATCTGAAAAGAAAACAAAGAAACCAAAACACTTAAAATGTATGTTCTGTAAAGCTTTCAGATGCAATAAATCACATATAAACACAGTTCAGTGAAGACATATTAACAAATAAATAAACATGAATATTGCACTTTTGCTAAAAAAAATTTAAAATACAATAAATATACAGGATACTGTTGGTTACACTCATTTGGGACTAAAAAACAAATACTGAAAGAAACAAGAGATGTGTTTGTCAGAAACACAATGCCCCCTATTGCGCCGCTTTGAAATAAAATTTCAATATATCATTTGGCAGGTTTAGAAATGATCTCCCTTTTAAAGCTTATTACTTCCCTTGGATTGTATTTTTTTACCTTTGACCTTGACCTTTCACCACTCAAAATGTGCAGCTCCACTTAATGATTACTCAGATTACATTAAGTTATATATAGTATATACAGTACACTTAAATAGTGATTTTTTTCAGCCAGGCATCGTCTGTCTAGTAATTTCGTGTTTCGGTGCTAAGCTACAGATTGGCTGGTGATATATCTAACTTAACATAATGATCATGATAAAACGATACTCCTGGCTGCCTGACTAGAATTTCGCTTTTGCCTCCTAGATGTGACAACTTGGAGACTCTTCTACGTAACAAAACATATTTTTACTAAATAATAATGTTTATAAAGTTCTCTTTTTTTGCTGATGTTGATGTTAACATCCATATATATCGTTTATGTTTGTATTTACCTGAACCATTGTTTATATATAGTTATATTGTGTTTTGATCTTCATATCTTGTATATGGAGGAATAAAAGTATATATATATCTTCAATATTGAAAAAGTTATGGCCACCGTTAAAGTTTTTGGATGGACGGACAGAGGGACTAACAGTTCAACTGCTATATTCCACCCAACCGGGGGCATAAAAATATTTGTAACATAACACAGTACTACCCTTATCACTCTAATAAAATACAGGCCTCACTTTATGAAACAACTACATTTAACTACAATGTACAAAGTGATTTAAACAACTTATCAACAATTGCCATAAAACACTTACTTTTAAGACAAACATTTTAAGTAATAGAAGCATTTATTTAATAATCAAATTTCTTTTTTTAGAAAATAAAATGAGAAATATATGTATTGAAACCCCATGACTCTTTCCATATTTATGGCTGCAATATATCCAGCTAGAAACTTAAATAAATGACTAGGATAGTTCAACATATAATATAAACACAGTTAAATAGACCATTGAAAAAGTAGAGCAATAAAGTTCTATAATGAAGCTGTAATTTACATAGTTATCTTTAAATACCGCTTTCCCAATCTTGATACACTGGCTTATTCAACATCTAAAAAGAATTTGTATAAATATCAGTAGGATGCTATAACTTTTTACATGTATTCAATTGGCATTTACAAATAAGAATTAAGGTTTGGGGATGTTCATTACAAAATAAACTTAGTTAATTACTACTCTGACATTTAACCAAGGAGTATTTCACAGTAATCTCACAAACAAACTAAAAAGGAATATATAAAATAAATTTTATCAAAAGTAAATGATGATTTAGACAGTAATAATCGGTTTACTTCGCTTAATGTCGTAATTGAAAAATTTCACATTAAGCATATTTTCTTATATAATAATACATCACCTTTAAACATTTTAAGTGCGCATAGAACAATCAAATGTTACCAAATGTTTATCAGCAAATCATCCTTTCAGTGTATTCTGATTTATACAGGCATAACAAGAATAATTAACAATAATATTTCTAACATCACTACAAAGAGAGCCTATAGGCACCATGTCGCTCACCGGAGACATATAGAAGTTAAACTGTTCACCTTTTACACTTTGTGCTCAGGTAAGCTTAAAAGTAACCAATAGTGTGCGACCAATTATGACCACAGGGGCTTGTTTTGAAAAAACCTTACCCTTGAGGATTCAGAAAATAAGATTATATATACAATATAAGTCTATATATATCATGTGACTCCTGGGGCATGGTTAGTTTTGACCTGAGCCAAGGGACATGATTTGAACAAACTTAGCAGAGGAAAACAATTAATATAATGTAACACACCAAATATTAAACTACATAAGTCTATACAAGTCATTTGACATCTGGAGCGTGGCAAATTTTTACCCCAGGGGCATGATTTGAACTTATTAAAGGACCACTATAAGATTTTACATGCCAAAAAAAATCTGGTCATTGAAGTTTCAGAAATTTTCACTATTATATACATATTAGGAAAACAAGTTATTCCAAGGGCAGGGCCAATTTTGACCCAAGGAGCATGATTTGAACAAACTTTGTACAGGACCACCAAACCATGTTACAAACTAAATATTAAAACCCTCACCTGTGCGGTTTCATGTTTTTGTTTAAAAAAATTCATATCACATAACCCTTGAGGCATGGGTAATTTTTCCCAGGTTGCAAAATTTGACTTAACTTAGTAGAGGACCACTAGAAGATGTAACACGCCAAATATTAAAGCCTTGACTTTTCAGATTTCGTTTTATAAAATTAATTTTTAGCTCTGGTGACCTACATATGTAATAGACCAGACTGATTTTAGCACCTTCAAAAGAGGGTCACCCAAGGATTTCTTGAAATCTGTCAAGGGATTAATGAAGAGAATTTTTTGGAAGAAAAAATTAAGGGCCGATGGACGTTACGGTATCCTAAAAGCTCCCCATGAGCACTATGTGCTCAGATGAGCTAATAAAATAGCACATGTCATCAAATAAAAGGGATCAATTGCAAGTAATATCAATACACAGGATTTCCATATCATATTTAAGCTTTTTTTAAACAAATCACTTACCAGAATATTAATAATAACTCAAATATAAAACAAGTTAAAACTTATTAACTCATTATATTAATAAAACTATTATCTTTTACATTTCATGTGACCCTGTTTTGTCAGTAAAGTATCTGTTATGGGCTATGCCTTTTGAATTGGCAAGAAAGCTTATATTTACAAAATCCAGTTGACAAGGTAACAGTTCAAGCATTTCAAGGTCACTATTTTATTTGGATTGTTTCGTTTTAGATTCCACTGATCCTATTTATATGGCCATGCCAAAAATAGTTGGAAAGTAGGCACACTGTCTGGTACATGTCCTTATCATCAAATAATGTATGAACGTCTCAAAGAAAGGCAAAAGGTAACACAGTTGCTATAGTAACAACGCCTCAACTGTCAAGGTCGTCTTCACTTAAGTATTCTTCTTGCCGTCTAACTGACCTCTCTCTTTTTATACTTTTGCGTAATTTGTCCAACTCTGTTAGCTCCATCTGGAATAAGGACAAATACCAGCTGTATTTGTGGAATTTGATTCAGGCACACACAGTAGTTATTTAAAATTGTTTCTCATGTGACTAAAAAGTCTAATAGTAGACAACTAAAACAATTATTCAATATAAAAATATGCAAAATATTTTATTTTCAAAATAATAAATGTTTGGAAATCAATTGATGCTTTTTTGCATAAACTAACGATTATAATAATGTCCCAATATATGGTGTGTATTCAATCAAATATAAAACCGTCATCACCTACTATAATTTAATTTCACACTTGAACAAGACATTTAACACTTAAATACCTGTCAAGTTCAGCTATTAAACAAGTCTTCCATTGGATTCACCATTTAAAATACTCTCCTACATACCTTAAAGGAAACATTCCCTTAAGCATCATCATTTAGAGATACTATCCTATATATCATAATATCATTCTTATTAAATATGAAGAAGAGAAACTNGTCGTCCCTGATTAGCCTGTGCGGAATGCACAGGCTAATCTGGGATGAAACTTTATGAGATTCATTTTTAGACCTTACCATTTGGAGATGCTATCATTTATATGTGTTTGTCAAACTTCTAAATTTTTTAAAGATGTTATCCTGGGTACCTGAATGACATACTTCTTTGGGCATCACCATTTAGAGATACTATCTTTGATATCATTCTTATTAAGCATTTTACATTTAGAGATACATACTATCCTACATACCTTAAAGTCATAATTCTTTAGGCCATATGATTTAGAGATTCTATCCTACGTACCTGAATGTCATTCTTATTTTGGCCTGACTACTTCACAACATACCTGTATGTCATTAATATTATACGCCTTACCATTTAGAAATTCTATCATTAATACCTTAATGTAATTCTTCCTAAGGCCTAATGGTTTTCCAATACTATCCAAAATACCTCAATGTCTTTCTTATTTTGGCCATATGATTTAGAGATACTAATTCCTACATACCTTGATGTCCTGCATATGCTGCTGTCTCTTGTTGGCAAGGAATCTCATGGAGAAAGGGTTGATCCAGTTGAATGCATACTACAAAAAACATGTGAAATGAACATTGGTAGATACACTTTGGCCCAATCAAACAAATAAGAAGAAAGTAGAGAATAACTGAAAAGGTTATTCCGACTTGAAATTTAAAATGAGGTATGCCATTCTGTATTTTAAGAATAGAGAACAACAACAAACAAGAGCACCGCATAGCGGGTGCCAACGCTCGGCTGTGGGTGCTTGGATTTTGTTTTTTTGACCTCTGACCTTCATTGACCTTGACCTTTTCACCACTCAAAATGTGCAGGTCCATGAGATACACATGAAAAAAAAAANTGCTCAATACAGAGATTTTACACGAGTTATTCGCGAAAAAACGGCCAATTGTGTTACTAAATATAGTAACATATGCAGTATTATGTAATATTATGCACTATATATATTTTTCCGCCAAACGACGTTACGTTATTGTATGACGTTGACGTCTTATCCTATGTATTTGTTTATACTACTGATGAAGGCTATGGCCGAAACATGTTCAGTACTTTTTGAATAAACAAAAGTGACGTGTTTGTGCGATTTATTTAATTTTATTTTTTTAAATTTATAATGAAGACATATATTTGCAGAAGATTTCCAAATATTTACCCCTTAGATCACTGATTAGTTCTATTTAACCTTTCTTCAAGAAGCAGTAACTGGCCCTTCTTATAATAAGATGGTGGATACCGTAAATGGCATAAGGAATGAAGAACATAAAGATGAATAGCTTGCCAAAATTGACCTGATATTAGCGTAAATAAGCTGCTTGAATCGTCTACCATTTACAATTTGTGCACATGTATACGGGTTTTATGACAACAGCCAGTAATTAAGTGGTGTATTTCTTTAAGGTCAAAGTCGAGTAATGTTGATGAGCTGTTATAAGATGCAGCAACAAAACATAACTTATATTTAACAAAGGACAAAAGACAGACATACATATGATATCAGGTTCACGTTGGTCATTTTCTCTCCAATTTTCCTTAGGAGTCTATTAAGATCCAGGCCGTCTTGCTGCTGAAGGATTTCATGCTCACAGTGCTTGAGGAAGGCAGTGGCAAACCGGAACAGTACCTGATAGTGAGCACAAAATGGGCCCTTAAAGTGGATAAAATCCCCAAAACATGACTTATGCTTACTAAACTGTTATTTTTCTTTTGTTAATAGTAATCAGCAATTTAAAATTGTTAAACAACTATTCCAGGAAGGAATTATTTGTTAATGCGTGCAGCATATCATCCTCTTTACCTCTACATTACATCCCTTATAGTGCAATATGTAAAGGAGTCCATGCCCCGCCATCCAATAGCCTACATAGCTTCCGTCATAAAGGAAAGTGTTCCCGATGCAACCCTTACTTGCTTCCCTCATAAAGGAAAGTGCCCCAGCCCCAACAATCAAAACTCTACACAGCTTCCCTCATAAAGGAAAGTGTCCCAGATGCAACAATCAAAACTCTACACAGCTTCCCTCATAAAGGAAAGTGCCCCAGCCCCAACAATCAAAACTCTACACAGCTTCCCTCATAAAGGAAAGTGCCCCAGCCCCAACAATCAAAACTCTACACAGCTTCCCTCATAAAGGAAAGTGCCCCAGCCCCAACAATCAAAACTCTACACAGCTTCCCTCATAAAGTAAGGTGTCCCAGATGCAACAATACCGTGCTTCCCTCATAAAGGAAAGTGTCCCAGATGCAACCCTCCCTTGCTTCCCTCGTAAAGGAAAGTGTCCCAGATGCAACAATACCGTGCTTCCCTAATAAAGGAAAGTGTCCCAGATGCAACCCTACCTTGCTTCCCTCAAACAGGAAAGTGTCCCAGATGCAACCCTACCTTGCTTCCCCCAAACAGGAAAGTGTCCCAGATGCAACCCTACCTTGCTTCCCTCAAACAGGAAAGTGTCCCAGATGCGCAGGAACATCTCAGTGGGTATGTTGTCTACGAACACGGTGAGGAACCAGTTAAACGTGAACAGCGACAGGTCCACCTGATTGGCTTCCAGTTTTTGGTGCACACTGGGTAACTTGTCCTTCACAAGGTCCTTCAAAACACGCTAAAATCAGAGCAAACACTATGAATGTGCTGAATAAAGTATCCAGGTCAGATTATGTTGAGTTTACAACTTAACAATATGGCACACTATTTTCACTTCTTTATCCATTAAATGGAAATAAATGGCAGATACCTGTTGCTTGCTTGTCTCTTAAATATAAATGTGTATACATTCCTTTTTTGAATATCTTTAAAATATCCAATTTAATTGTTTAAGTTACCAATCTGCATTGTTTTTACTTTAATCTGTACCAGTTAACTGTGTGACTAAAAGTGCATATGACCTCATAAAGACTAAGTTCATTAAGGCTAATGAATTCAAGTTTGCGTGTACATTCAAACCATATCTGTAGCATTGTGGGGGTTATTGTATGATGTTTTGACACAAAATAATAAGGAACAGAAATCTTAAGTAACAAATGCAAAAATGAAGTAAAACGTTGCTTTAAGAGATGTTCAGAATCAGCATTTATTTAGAGCTTTGTCACAAATCATACTAAAACCTCGGCTTATCTTGAAATGTGCAGACCAATGGGATGAAAAAAGTGTTAAGCACATGTTCACTTCATGATGATAATACATCTTAATTTTCAATTTAACGCTTCAGAAATATGGAAGTAGTTTGCTCCACAAACCTTTACATGTTATGTGGTCAAAAAGATTCAAATATACCCCTTCAATGCAGGAGAATAGCAAGTTTTTCCAGTGAAGGTGCCTACCTGATCAGCCTGGGCTGCCATCAGGGTGGTGCTAAAGTATTCTGGGGGGAGAATGTGCTCAACGATGGCAACGAGGCACCAGAACGCCTCCTCCTCATTCAGAAACAGCAGGGCTATGGCTGCGAGGCGATTCAAACCCTGAACAAGGAGGTCACAGAGGTTAAACAATAACTGATATCTTGAAATTGTGCTCAGAAACCCTGAAAAGTCCTATATAAGCTGTCTGTTTTTATGAAAGCATAGATTTCTCCTGTTTCATTTTTGTCATCAACGCAAGCTTTAAAAACTAACTAGCATAGAAATCGCAGATACATAATATTCTACATGTATTTGCATTTTCAACTGTAAAAAGTTGAAACAGTTGCAACAAGCTATAAACTCAAATAAAATTATCATTCATAAAGGTTCCAATCTGTCTTTCATACATCACATTGTAGAACAACATAATTTTATGCTAAAATGTTTGCAAACAAATGAAAAGAGGAATTTTTGTCTCTACGGTCTACACATTTTTAATTGTCTTAATTGATCAATTGATTAAAATGGCTTGGCAATACACAAGAAAGTTTACTTTGTCTTGGATTCAAAAGTTATAATATTTCACAAAATATTGTGACAAAACCAAAAGTACTAATTTTTAAAACTATAACATTTACTATGTTTTTATGCACTTGTATAATCTGTCACTTACAAACTAACTAAGTCAGTTACTAAGAGACTCAATGAAAGCAATAACACACCAAAAACATACTGTCATTTCCTTATTTATAACAGACCAATTAGAAATTGCTCAACATGTTATATCTTTTTTTATAGGAAAGCTAGTAATGTCAGCTTGAATTATTATATCATACATGCTTGTCTTCATATCATAATATTAAAAAAAAAACATTGAAACGCATTTTGAGTTTTTCAATGACACAGCTAAAATATGCAGTTTAAAGATTACATCATTTGTTTTAGTCAGTGGTGTGTGATATCTTTTGCATAGTGCAAGTTGAGGAAAATAAATAAATAAATAAACAAGAACTTTGTCAAAGACATAACAACAGCCCCTACTGGGTAAATGCTGTAAAAATAAGAACAGGATCTCCATAAGTTTTGTAAACGTAGCTTTTTTTAATTTATGGCATGATGCAGTACTTTTTGAGATTTCTCATCCAGAATCCAATGGACAGACTGACGGACAGAACCACTACCCCATATATTAGCCAAAACAGGTATAGGGCTCTGACAATAAAGAGCTGTATTTTGAATACCTTTCACCTTAAGTATGACAATGACCTTTCAAGAAGCCACCTGCTTTTGCACATAAGAAACCATCTCATATTGTATAACATTTGTACCCTTTTGAAAATGTCTTTTGACCCCAAACAATGACCTGCAATTTGTCACAACAAATGCATCTGGTTCTTGTGTGGACATACTTCCCTGTTATATTAAAAATTGTGGTCAGTTATTTCAACATCCTTCAAATACATTGTGAAATAAGAGAGCGTGCAAAATGACTCCTACATTGAACCCCCACCCCAACTGCCCTCGAACTGAAAGTGGGGGTATAAGATAGCAAAAAAAACACTCAAAACAAGATCTATGTTAATATCCACACACACAAACAAATGTGACCAAATTAATAATTATTAAAAATGCAAGAAAAGCTGTAAGTGTCTTACACGAAACATAATGTAAAACGTGCACACTGCGATTCAAGACCAAAGCTAATTTACCTTTGTCCACACTGTTTAGGGAGCAGCAAGGAATCATTCACATTGGAAGTAAGTTTCATAAAAATCCATTAAAGGTCACTGTAGGTATAGAAAAGACATGAAAATACAGGCTCAAACATAAAAACTTAGAGAGTGACCTTGACCTAAAGCTGACTGTCGTGATTTCTGCACTGTTTTTTTTACCTTTGACCTTGAAGGATAACCTTGAACTTTCACTACTCAAAATGTGCAACTCCATGAGAAACACATGCATGCCAAATATCAAGTTGCTATCTTCAATATTGCAAAAGTTATGGCCAATGTTAAAGTTTTCGGACGCCCCGGATGGCGGACTAGCTGGCTATGACAATACCTCGAGATTTCTTCGAAAAAAGCCGAGCTAAAAATCATTCAAAAGGGATAACAGATATTGCAGACATGAACTGGAGGCTTAAATATTGACCTTCAAGTGTGATCTTGATCTTTAGCTGGCATGATTTGCTTACGTCTTTTGCACAATTTCCTCAATATTAGGAACATTTGAGCCAAGTTTCGTTAAAATCATTGAAAGGGTATATGGGCTATGGAATGGGCACAATAATGGAGGCTCAAACATTTTACTAAAAGCCGGCTTGACCTTCTGTGCAACATTTTGATGACCTTAACAGTTGAGCCAAGAAATTGTTTAAGGGTCTTAGAGATATAGAAGGATGAACGGACTGATGAACAGGCAAATGAAGAGCATTCCTATATTATAAGCCCCTTCCTTCTTAGCAATAGGGAAATACAAATATGCCTGGATGTATCACTACATAGTGGTATAGTTTTTGTCATCATTTAAGTTCACTTAAGATATCAAATTAAATAAACACACCATAAAATTTAACACATAGATCAATTAAAAAACTTAAAATATGATTTTACTGGATTACAGTGGATAACACTGGATTTTTTTTATTTTTTTTTAAAGGCAGTTTCTGCATGGTCACTTGATAAAGTTCACTTTTATACGTCTAAAGAGTAAGTTTTATAATCAGTATATACTCAACTACAATTTTCTATTACGTCACACATTAAAATTTGTACCTGACAATATCCGATGAGCCTGTTATATTCACTGAATGCAAGAAGGACTCGACGAAGTTTCAGAATTCCCTCGGACTCTATCGATTCATAGTGCCTGTTGTTAGGAAGAGTCCTCAGTAAATCAAGTTCAATCTAAAATTAAAAACAAAAACACCTGATGCGGCGTTCAATAAACACTAATGCCACCAGTAGAGGAATTGTCAGTATCTATTCATTGGCCCATATGATTAAGTCTTTCTCCAAAATATGGGCAATATCAAAGTTAACATGAGGTCAGGTGATGTGATTGTGCTAAGCGTTGGATGGAGATATCAGAGCTTTTTAGTAACTGGCATTGAAATCAAACAGTCCATTTAGGTTAACAAAAATGTTGACCTTCTCAATTAGTCAGTTAATATCAAGGTAATAATGAGAAAAGGGTGATGTATGCGTGGGTGTGTTGATTTCATAGACAACATCTAAGGAAGTATCCAAGCTTTGAATCGTGCAGTTTTGATGTTAGACAAAACACATCATTTTGGATTAACCAAGAATGTGAACCTTCTGAATGAGTCCAAAATGAGATTAATATCAAGGTCAAAATGAGGTCATATGATGTGGGTGTGTGGGTCAAAATGAGGTCATATGATGTGGGTGTGTGGGTCAAAATGAGGTCATATGATGTGGGTGTGTGGAGTGCTCAAATAAAACATTAATGCAAGTATAAAATCTTTGTTGTTATAAGAAACGTGTCATCTAGAGTAAACCTTGTACAGATGAACAGACAGACAAACAGATAACGGTCAGACCAATCGCCATATGCCTCTCGGCATGATTAGATGAAGCGGGCATACACAAATGTATACAAAAATAATGCATAATGTCTTCATAAACTGTTTTATAGAAGCAAAGATATAGAATAATAGTTTTGAGTCGAACATAGGTCGCATTTTAGCAATGGTTAGCAATCCTAATCACAAGCCTTTTGCCAGCTTTCATGCCAAGCAAATAAACTTTACTGTATTTGTCACTTAGCTGGTATTTTATTTAAAGCATCCTGTATACATTTTTATGTATTGATTTTAAAACTAAGCAAACGAAAATGGAACACACAATCAAATAACATCATGCAAATAAACTTAAATGGGGTCACTGCACATGCTTGCTGTATTCAACAAGGTAGAAATACAGCTAAGTTATTTCACCTCTGACAGAACTATAACACTATTTTAGGTGCAATGTATGGAACTATTGCACTAGTTCAAGTGATCTGTATGGAACTATTCTGAAATAGTGAAATGCAGTCTATAGTTCCATATAGAGCATCTGAAGTAGTGTAATAGTTGAGCATCTGAAGTAGTGTTATGGTTCCATACAGATCACCTAAATAATAATTCTAAAACACCAGTTACACCACAATGCGTGATTTCGTCAATACAGCTGTAATAATGGAACACAAATTATCATACGCATCTGGGAGCAATATTTACTGTAAACATACTTTTTTTAAGTTACTTGCACTAAAGTGAAAATATCACCTGAAAGGTCACAACAATTCTTAATTACACTAAAATATTTTAACAGAAATTGAAAAAGAAATTTTTAAAAGTAATGCCAAGATTACTACTACCGTTATCCCTTTGCATGCTGGGAAATTTGTCGTCTGCTAAAATGTCGTCTGCTGAATTTCTAAAATTAGCATTTTCTTCGATTTTTTTCAAAGAATACTATCAGAATAGCATACAGTTTGGATCCTGATGAGACGCCACGTTCTGTGGCGTCTCATCTGGATCCAAAGTGTTTGCAAAGGCCTTCAAAATTGGGTTCCAGCACTGAAAGAGTTAATCATGAAAATAATATGTGTAGGTCTTGTACAAGCTATCTGTGTGCTGTTCTCACCTGTTTGACTGCCAGGTCCAAGCCTTTAGACTCTGCCTTCCTCTGCAGGAGGGCCTGGTAATAGCCATCCCCGTGCCTTTCTTGAATATCCCCAACATGGACTTGAATGCACCTGAAAGCGTAACAGTTACATACAGAGCATCTAAAATATGTCATAGTTTCATACAGTGCACCTGAAATAGTGTAATATAGTGTTATAGTAGTGTCTATATATAGAAGAGGTTTTTGCTGGAATAATAGAAGTAAATTTGTTATTTAGTTTGAGCACTTATTGGGCAGCATTCCATTTTTTTTCCTTAAGACACCAGGAACATACAAAGGAAGTCGGACATCCATGGTCATGTGTTTATGCATTGGCTTCAAAATTCTAGGTTGGGAGCCTAAATATAGGTCCCCCACTGTACCTTTTCTACAAACCCATCTGTCATTGAGCCAACCTGCAATGTTCTATACACCTGGCACTAAATGACTTATTTGCCTTAGGAACAGGGAATATCCTGTGTCATGCAATATCCCCAGAAGGCCAACTAACTGGTGAAGACCGTATGGGAGAGAATCCCAGTGCACTGGATATAAATGTTCTACAATACCACATATACACTGGAAACCAACTTGAAACCAACTGTTCATTGTATAAATAAACATTAAACCTACATTTATTATTAGTTTAAACTAGAGCTTTGTCACAAATGTGACTTATATATAATACCCTCTTTCTGCTATGTGTGCTATGTTCAAGAGCATATAAATCATGATTGTGTTGATCATTGGCCATGAACAAAGTTTATTGCACCAATACACTTTATGGTGAAAACCTATTTTTAACTTTCAGATAAACCGCTTGATAAATGAGGAGGTAGTTTGATTAACAAACATATAACACATAATGCTGACTGATAAATGGAACAAGAGAGTGATTGGAATATACCCCCTCTCAAACTTTGGTTGGTTGGGCATGATTAACAACTTTAGAACATACTAACCCCTTCCAGACCTCTTCCCGATACTGATGGGGCACCCCCTGCCTGATGAGGTTCTTCAATTCCACAGACTTCTGTAACTTCCCTCCCCGACCCACCATGTAGTTCTCCCACTTCACCCGCAGTGAGGCATTGTGGTCCGCATCCTGAAGACCAATACAGTTTCAGTATATCATGATTATAATAATAATCTCACAATTCCTTACAGGCATTTTGTTTTCATACAGACAGGCATTTTTTTTTGTTTAACAACATTGCATGTTCAAGTTTGGCAATTTTAAAAATAAATGTCTTGGATACACACCACAATTTGATTTATATATTACCTATTAAAAGCAGATCACTTAGCAATAGGGCCTAAAGGCCCTAGAGCGCTCACCTGAGACAAGTAGAAACTAACCTAGTTATGTGTACATTTTGTGATGTTTGTGTAATAACTGTAGTTTTTATCTATTTTTTTTTACTCTGTATGACACAGACTTAATGTTGTCTGAGAAAGTATCAGAACAAATTAAGTTTTGTACTATAAACATAAGAAACAAGAGATGTGTTTGTCAGAAACACAATGCCCCCTACTGCGCCGCTTTGAAAAAAAATAAATAAAAAAATCACCTTTGACCTTGAAGGATGACCTTGACCTTTCACCACTCAAAATGTGCAGCTCCATGAGATACACATGCATTTAACATTTTTTTTATATTTTTTTTGACCTTTGACCTTGAAGAATGCCCTTGACCTTTCACCACTCAAAATGTGCAGCTTCATGAGATACACATGCATGCCAAATATCAAGTTGCTATCTTCCATATTGCAAAAGTTATGACCAACGTTAAAGTTTTCTGACGGACGCACAGACTGACGGATGGATTGACAGACTGACAGTTCAACTGCTATATGCCACCCTACCGGGGGCATAACAACAAAACAAGTAAAGGGGACAATTTTGACCCAGGGTTAAGATTTGAACAAACTAAGTTGGGTAAATCATGTGACCCCTGTAACAGGGCAAATTTTGAACCCAGGGACATGATTTGACTCAGTAGAGGACCTCTAGAAAATGTTACACACCAAATAAAAAATCCCTGATCAAAGTTTTTTCAGAGAGGAAGATTGTCTTAGATTTCATGTTTAAAAACAATTTTTAGCTCTGGTGACCTACATTTGAAATAGACTACAAAAATCTGAACAAACAAGGATCATTCCTGTTCAGTGGTTCAGAACGAGAAGTCATTAGAAGAAAAAGTTTTCACACGCACATACTGACAGACGACGGACAACACTGTTATCTAAAAGCTATCCATGAGATCTATCTACTCAGATGAGGTAATAAAATCAATTTACCAATTTTTTTGTTTACCCCAAATTTTCCATCAACCATATTGAAGATGCATTGGAGTTGTTTACATTGGTATGCCATTATTAATATGTCTATTTCAATATTTCTGGTTCTTGCTTAGAATTTTACTAATAATAAACTTTAATGTACCCTTGGAATTCTAATAGTTTTTGTAAAGTTTGGTCCATGACTTGTATAAAGTTAAATTTGAGTTAAGTATTGGGGAAGGGGACATTAATTCCCACTGAAACTCATTCCCAATGCCTTCAATGTGACCTACCTTGACCTGAGTGTTGAGTTCCTCTGACTGTCTCCCAAGGACGGCAGCCTTGTTGCCCAGCGAGTCTTCCTCCCAATCCTCTGTCTCCTCCATATAGTGCTTCCTGGAGAAACCATAGCGATCATACTCCTCTACACTGAAATGGGAAAAACCATAGTGATCATACTACTCTACACTAGAATGGGAGAAACCATAGCAAATACTCCTCTACACTAACATGGGAGCAACCATAGCCATCATACTTCTCTACAATGAAATGGGAGAAACCATAGTGATCATACTGCTCTACACTGAAATGATAGAAACCATAGCGATCATACTCCTCTACACTGAAATAGGAGAAACCATAGCGTTCATACTCCTCTACACTGAAATGGGAGAAACCATAGCAATCATACTCCTCTACACTGAAATGGGAGAAACCATATAGCAATCATACTCCTCTACACTGAAATGGGAAAAACCATAGCGATCATACTCCACTACACTGAAATGGGAGAAACCATAGCGATCATACTCCTCTACACTGAAATAGGAGAAACCATAACGATAATACTCCTCTACATTAAAATGGGAGCAACCATAGCCATCATACTTCTCTAAAATGAAATGGGAGACACCATAGTGATCATACTCCTCTACACTGAAATGATAGAAACCATAGCGATCATACTCCTCTACACTGAAATGGGAGAAACCATAGCAATCATACTCCTCTACACTAAAATGATAGAAACCATAGCGATCATACTCCTCTACATTGAAATGGGAGAAACCATAGCGATCATACTCCTCTACACTGAAATGGGAGAAACCATAGAAATCATACTCCTCTACACTAAAATGGGAGAAACCATAGCGATCATACTCTTGTACACTGAAATAGGAGAAACCATAGCGATCATACTCCTCAACACTGAAATGGGAGAAACCATAGCGATCATATTTCTCAACACTGAAATGGGAGAAACCATAGTGATCATACTCCTCTACACTTAAATGGGAGAAACCATTGCAATCATACTCCTCTACACTGAAATGGGAGAAACCATAGCGATCATACTCCTCTACACTGAAATGGGAGACACCATAGCAATCATATTTCTCAACACTGAAATGGGAGAAACCATAGCGATCAAACTCCTCTACACTAAAATGGGAGAAACCATAGCAATCATACTTCTCTACACTTAAATGGGAGCCACCATAGCAATCAAACTTCTCTACACTGAAATGGGAGAAACCATAGCGATCATACTCCTCTACACTGAAATGGGAGAAACCATAGCGATCATACTCCTCTACACTGAAATGATAGAAACCATAGCGAACATACTCCTCTACACTGAAATGGGAGAAACCATGACGATTATACTCCTCTACATTGAAATGGGAGAAACCATAGCAATCATACTTCTCTACACTGAAAAAGGAGAAACCATAGCGATCATACTCCTCAACACTGAAATGGGAGAAACCATAGCGATCATATTTCTCAACCCTGAAATGGGAAAAACCATAGCGATCATATTCCTCAACACTGAAATGGGAGATATCAAAGTGATCATACTCCTCTACAATGAAACGGAAGCAACCATAGTTATCATACAACTCTACACTAAAATGGGAGATATCATATCGATCATACTCCTAGGAATAAACATAGGGGTAATTCACGCTTCAATGAAATGAGATAGCTATAGAAGAAAAATAGGCTCAACTGCCGGTTGCCTGTTTTTAACTGATAAAAGTAATTTGGGTGGAAGATCACACAAGGATTATTAATGCAAAATGTATTTATTCTCCAATGAGCAGTTTATCAAGAAAATAATTAATTGCAAATGATGTACAACAACTGATCATTAAAACTAGAGCTTTGTCACTGACGTGACGTATACCCCAACATGCTGCATTGACACAGAATATTTTGCATGCTGTCTCACAAAACAAGAGAAGCTTATTTATGGCAATTTTTAAGAATTATTATGCCATTATCATTTATGGCCATTTTGACCTTTGAAATCTTGAATTCTTTGGCATGATACGCCATCCAATGCCTGTGAACAAAATTAATGTGGAGAGTAATATTAAAATCTCACAATGAATGACATAGTTATGGCCCAGACAAGCTTATTTATGGCCATTTTTGACCTTTGAACTCAAAGTGTGACCTTGACCTTGGAGATATCGACGTAATTTTATCGCGCAACACACCGTCCAATAATGGTTAACAAATGTGCCAATTGATTTCAAAATCCCACAATGAACGACATAGTAATGGCCTGGACAAGCTCAACTATGGCTATTTTTTACCTTTGAACTCATGTGTGACCTTGACCTTTGAGATATTGACGTAATTCTTTCGCGCGACACACCGTCCAATGATGGTGAACAAATGTGCCAATTGATTTCAAAGCCTCACAATGAACAACATAGCTATGGCCCGGACAAGCTCATTTATGGACATTTTTAACCTTTGACATCAAAGTGTGACCTTGACCTTGGAGATATTGACGTAATTCTTTCGCGCAACACACTGTCCAATGATGGTGAACAAATGTGCCAAATGATTTTAAAATCCCTTGATGAACCACATAGTTATGGCCCGGACAAGCTCATTTATGGCCATTTTTGACCTCAAAGTGTGACCTTGACCTTGGAGATATAGACGTAATTCTTTCGCGCAACACACCTTCGCATGATTGCAAACAAATGTGCCAATTGATTTCAAAGTCTCACAATGAACAACATAGCTATGGCCCGGACAAGCTCATCTATGGCCATTTTTGACCTTTGACCTCAAAGTGTGACCTTGACCTTGGAGATATTGACGTAATTCTTTCGCGCGACACACTGTCCAATGATGGTGAACATATGTGCCAAATGATTTCAAAATCCCTTGATGAACGACATAGTTATGGCCCGGACAAGCGGGACAGACCAACAGACCGACAAAGTGACTCCTATATAGCCCCCATTACCAATGGTAATGGGGGTATAAAAAGATAAAAAGCCCTGGTTTAGATTTAAATAATACATTAAACATGACTGTTTTAAGAAAAATGTGTATACATGTATAAAGAATCGTTAATGTCTGATATTACCTTCCAGTGAGTCTCAGCTCAAGGTCGTCAGTGTCAACTTCAAGGGCGTCGTGCAGCAACTGTGTGACGACCTCATGACCTTCCTCCTGGCCTGGAGAGCACATGGAAACCTTTCTTTTTTTAATGGTTATTATCAGACTTGACCTTAGAATGTTAAGTTTACATGTCTGAAGAGCAGACAGGACTCCATAGGCAGAATGGGAGCCACAGATTTCAGCAGCATGTAGACATATTTTTTTACAAGTGAAGAATGCACCGTGACATTTGAAGCCTTTTTCAATCATAATGTTCATTTTAACCTCAGAATAAAGCAACTGTATATCATATACAAGGAGACTCATATTTTTCCGTAATAGAAAAGGAACAGGTAGATTATTGTGTAAGAATAATTTTTGTTCATTTTTTTATATAAATAACCTGGTCTTTTGTGAGTGTTAATGATCAAATTATTGAAGTATGTTTGTCTGGCATTTCTCTTAAATGTTTACAATCTGTTTGTCATGGACTATACAAATAGCTTTGCAAAATAATATAACCATAAAAAAAACATATTTTAAACAAGATGTGTTTGTGAAACACTATGTCCACTTTTGAGCGATTTTGACCCATAAATTTGACCTTTGACCTTGAAGGATGACCTTGACCTTTCACCACTCAAAATGTGCAGCTCCATGAGATACACATGCATGCCAAATATCAAGTTGCTATCTTCAATATTGAAAAAGTTATGGCCAATGTTAAAGTTGGCGTAAACAAACAAACAAACAAACCAACAGACAGACAGGGCAAAAACAATATGTCCCCCAGTATATACTGGTGGACATAAAAACAACAAAAAATGTCTATTCTTATTTTACAATCTCATGTTATCAACAAAAACCCTTATGTATTCTGTTTATAGTTACCAATACCAAAATACTGATTCAATGAAAGCATAACACTCGCATAAATTTTTAACATTTTATTAGGTAAAACAACAAAATGATCTGCAATACACAAGTTCGTATTTACAATTTGTGAATGCCATCAAATACCTGTGCCTCCGACAGGGCTCCGTTCCTTCTGTTGCTTCAGAACCACAAAATACTTGCTCTTGATCTGATAGTACTTGGCGCGCAGTTTGGCATTGTCCCTTCAAATATAGATATGAGCCGCGCCCTGGGAAAACTGGGATTATTGCATAAGCATAAAGTGTCCACCAAGATTAGCATGTTCTGTCCGCAAAGGCTAATCAGAGACAACACTTTCCACCTTAACTAAGTTTTCGGGTTTTCGCTAAGAAGAGACTTCCTTTAAACGAAAAATAATATACAAGCATGATGGTAGAGGACAATCATATTAAATTACAAAATAAATACCAAACATCTGGGTCTCAGAGGAAAATATGTTTTAAAGTATTCATTATATACATATAAGGGAAACAAGTACCCCTAGGAATGGTCAATTTTGATTGGGACCCACTAGTCGATTTTTCATGTCAAATACCAAACCTCTGGTGGTGGTTTTGAGGATTTTAATTGTTATTTTCAGTATTTACATATAAGGTAAACAAGGTATCACTAAGGTGAGGACAATGTTGACCCCAGAAGCATAATTTAGACAAACTTGGAAGAGGCCCACTTCATGATGTTACATTAAAAAATACCATACAAAACCTATTTGCATTTTGTTTTCAGAAGAGAATATTTTAAAAGTTTTCACTGTAAAAACATATATGAGAAACAAGTGATCCCAAGGGTGGGGCTAATCTGACACAGGTACATGACTTTTAGAAACTTGTTATAGGACCACCATGCATTGGTACATGACAGATACCAAACATTAGGCTTTGTGGTTTCAGAGGAGATTTTTAAGGTTTTCACTATATACATATAACAAAAAGTTACCCCCAAATAAAGGGCCATTTTTAACCCAAGGGGCGTAATTTGAACAAACTTGGGGCGGACCACCATAGGATATTACATGCCAAATTCCTCTTGGCCTTGCGGTTTCAGATGAAAAGATTTTAAAACTTTAACTATATACATATAAGGGAAACAAGAATCCCCCCCCCCAAGGTCGGGGCAAATTTTGACCCCAGGGGACATGACTTGAACAAACTTGGTAGAAGACCACAATGCAAAGCTATTTGCCGAATACCAAATGCTTAAGCCTTACGGTTTCAGAGGAGATTTGTATTCGTCTTTACTATTTACATAGAAGTAAAACAAGTTTCCCTCAGGGTGGAGCCAATTTTTACCCCAGGGACATGATTTAAACAAACCTCTGCAGAACATCATGCGAAATACTAAACCGTAAAAACCTGTAGTTTCAGAGGAGACTGTTTTCACTATATCCCAGGGGCATGAAGTTATTTTGATATGTAAGTCTATATAAATCATGTGACCCCTGGGGCAAGGCAAGGTGCATGACTTGAACACACATAGTAGAGGACCACTGCACAATGTTACACACCATTTATTAAAGCCCACACCCTTGTGGTTAAAGAGAAGATTTTTGACATTTTCATTTTTTTTAATCTATTTAAGATATTTTTGGAGAGGATCAGATAAAACTAGAAATGTTTTACAGACACTTATGCCCCCCACAATACATTTTCAAACACAGACAAATCCAATATATTTTCAACAGTGAACAAAAAGACAAAAGGCCAATATTCATAATTCAGCCAATACTGGGCACGGTCAAAATTGCATTCTTTATGATCATCTATACATTAAAGTCATTCAGTTGTGATAATTTGAGCAAATGCCTGGCTATCAGTTAGAGGAGTTATATTAACTTAATACAAATAATAAAGATTATATTTACTGGGATCCTATATAAGCAAAATACAATTTTATACCAACTCTCCATGCAATACTTTCATAAACAAACTGTTTACTATTCGGGTACTAACATTGTTTGTTTTTGCTCCCTGGAAAGGTCGTCCTTCCGGAGGTCGTTTAACTCAAGGATTTCTTTTGTGAGGAACTTGTGTTGTAATTCATAGCCCAAGCACATGTCCTGCAATTGTGATATAGACAAACGTGAGAAATAATAGCTTATTACAGAAACTTGTTATTGAAACTGTTATCCTGCAATGAAAATGAATTATTTTTGCAGCAATCATTACATTGAAGAATATTGTGGCCACATTAACCAAATGGTGAACATTTCTGGAAAGTTAATTGAAGTTGTCTGATGAATGAAGAAGTAACAGTCGGCTGCATTATGCCCACATTTTGACCACTTAATGTGACCATAACCATTGAATAAGGATAGTGGTTCTTACAAGAGATACTACGACTTAACATGCTTAACATTTGACAAGAGGGCCATGATGGCCCTCAAGTGCCCAACGGAGTTCATGAATTGTTGAAGACTTTACCTTGTGATCTTGTTTTTGACCCCACTTGACTCTGACATTGTCATCTTCTTTTTGACCCCACTTGACCCAGATTAAAAACTGGCCTTCGCATTGTTAAGATAAACATTCTGAACAAGTTTCATCAAGACTAAGTGATAAATGTGGCCTCTAAAGTGGTCACTTTTTTTTTTTAAAGATTTGACCTGGTGATCTAGTTTTTGGATGCACCTGACCCAGATTAAATCTTGGCCCAGATATGGTAAAAATAAACATTATCACCAAGTTTCATCATAAATAAGTCCTCTAGAGTAGTAACAAGTT
Source organism: Dreissena rostriformis (assembly GCA_007657795.1). Lineage (NCBI taxonomy): Eukaryota > Metazoa > Mollusca > Bivalvia > Myida > Dreissenidae > Dreissena > Dreissena rostriformis. The sequence goes on from VMBQ01004780.1 coordinate 34,813, forward strand.
TTTTTTTTTAAAGATTTGACATTGTGACCTTATTTTATGTACTCAGGCTGAGTTTGAAACTTGGTTACATGCCATGTGACCCAGCTTCAAATTCAGCCTATGCTTCAGACAAAGGTTCAAGTCCAAATTTCATAAATTTAACCTTTGACATTAACTTTTGACCTTGACCATGGTGCCTGGTTCCTGTACGCGACACTCCATCTCATCATGCTGATCACTTATGGCAAATAATTTTAAAATGCATTCATGCTACACAAATATGTCCAGACGCTTGCCAGCCTGCTCCTCCGTTGTTCCCATAATACAGCTGTTTAAAAAAAACTTTAGTATAAAAAAAAAACTACAGAGATTTAAATACCATAGTCAATCACTGCACCTTATATTTATTGAGTTCCTTATTCTCGGACTCCAGCTGCTCCCTTACAGCCTTGATGATCTCATTCTTGGCCCTCAGCATCTCATCATACATGGACACATGCTCATGACTCGCTACCAGCTCTAGCTCCAAAGAACTGAAATAACATCATGGCTACCATGTCAAGTATCAGTATACAAGCTCAAACTCCAAAGAACTGCAATGCAAAACTGACAATCATGTCTATTGTAAGTATACTTGCTCCATCTCCAGAGAACGTAAACGATAAAAAGGCTATTATGTCTATTATTAGTACACAAGCTCAATCTCCAAAATACAGCAATTACAATGGGGCTACCATGTTTATTGTCAGTATAAAAGCTTCAACTGAACAGAATTGAAATTGCAACCGTTGCAAGACTTGCATGTAAACAATTATGAGTATACATGCTTAACCTGCACAGAACTGCAATGCCAATAGGGCTTCAATATCTTTTGTCAGTATGAGTAAACAAACTCTTTCACATTAGAACTTTAAAGAAAACAAGGCTATATTTGTCTGTATACAAGACTCATCTCCACAGAACTGAATTGATAAGAGGACTATCATGCCTAATGTCATTAAGTAAGCTTTCACTCCTATGAACTGCAATAACCATAAGACTATTATGTCTTTTGTTAGTATACAAGCTCTATTTAAAAAGATTTGCAATAATTAAAGGACTATTATGTAGGAAATGTCAAGATGTTTTAAGACAGAAAGTTTAAACATTTGCAAAAAGTTATATTTTGAAAGTTTAAACTTTGAATGTTATCAATGTTATCCTTCTCCCTGAACAGGATTATGCTAATGACACTACAATGTGAACATACATAATGATTAAAGTTATTTTCCAGTTTGTGAAATTTGGGAGTCATCACTAAGGCTACAAATTAATTCTTCAGTTGACTACTATGAAAATATATGGTCAATAAAAAACATATTTTGGTTTGGGAATTTTTGGCATCATTCACTGACACGTGTTCTTCGTTCAGGCTAGAAATAATGGATAACAATTAAAACATGTACCTCAGTTTCTTCTCCAGCTCAGCACACTGGTTCTTGCTTTCTGCCAACTGGTCTTGGAGACTGTTTGTAATCTCTTCCAGAACTTTCTTCTCCTTGGTAAGAGCTAGTGTCTGCTCGCTCTGTTCCAAAATCATTGCCGCCTTTTCATCTTCTGTTGCAGTTTCAATACGATTACTGAAGTGTAACAATTGATCATATACAATATGATACAATATTGTATTGCAAATGGTTTGACAGGGTAACAATTGATCATATACATTATGATACAATATTGTATTGCAAATGGTTTGACAGGGTAACAATTGATCATATACATTATGATACAATATTGTATTGCAAATGGTTTGACAGGGTAACAATTGATCATATACATTATGATACAATATTGTATTGCAAATGGTTNTAATCTGGTAATGGAGAAACTTTACAGATATTTAAACAAAAACTCGTCATATGTCGCATTTTAACAGTGTCTTCACTCTAGCTACATATGGAACCGTCTTAGTATGTCGTTGCAATCAATAACATAAAATAATAATTATAATGTTGCATGTGAAATATTAAAATATGATTGGCCGTTTGCATGTTTTTACCAAAAGGATATAATTACCATTTTGGAGAATTCACAATTGCTCAGCTTTTTTTGATACACGTAAACATGCTTATTATGTTATTTTCACTTATTGGAACATCTGTGTTTCACTCGTAACGAGCTGGCGGACACTTGCTTCTTCGTAGAATTCAAAAGGGGATGTTCAGAAAGATTTGAAGTTTAATTGCTTGCTTGAACCTGTTTTAAAACTATAATAAATTATCAAAATTTGGTCAGGTGAATTTTTAACTGCAGGTGACAGACACCAAGACGTGTAGGCGTAGGTGAAGGTTCTGCATTAAGCAATAACTCCGAATTTAACGGGGCTTGTTCATAGTTTGTCAACAATGAGACTAAAAAAACGATATTCAGAAACGAATGCATGCATTATGTTCACACAAGCAAAGTAAAACTAATGATAAAGTTGAACAAAATTATGCTCGTTTATTGTCAATCGAAATCGGACAAATAATTAGCATTAACCTGAATTACCGACATAGCGTTCAAATTAACAATCTAAATTCACAAGTCTGCATGATGAAGTGGTAGCGCGTAAGCTTCTGCTTCTATAGGTATGGGTTCGAGCCCCAGGGCAGAGGCATTTTCTATTATATATTTTTTCTTGTTGTTAGAAACTATTTAAATATATTCCAGATATTTCTGTTTTGTTAGTTAATTCATGTAATGCCATTTTTCAAAAATACAAAATCTTCCAACAAGTTCCTTAAAAATGCATTTCCGAGGCTAAGCAACTTATTCTGAACTTAGGTTACAATTGAAAGTGGAAGGAGGACTCAAACATACATCACACGTGTTTGCATTAACAAAATATGACAACAACAAATGGTAATGGCACGTCAGAAAGCTCGACCGAATTCTTAGAAGCTTAGTTTTGCCACACAATAAATATGGAATATAAACTATGTCAACTTAAAACGTTAGCCCAAACTATTNCATAGGTAACACACTCATTACACCACTACTATTTAACAAACCTTAGATTCTGTTCATAGGTAACACACTCATTACACCACTACTATTTAACAAACCTTAGATTCTGTTCATAGGTAACACACTCATTACACCACTACTATTTAACAAACCTTAGATTCTGTTCATAGGTAACACATCCATTACATACTTTCTATTCGACAAACCTCAGCTGCTATTCATCAGTAACACACTTATTACACTATTGCTCTTTGACAAACCTGAGCTGTTGTTAATATGTTACACATTTATAATTATTACACTATTGCAATTTGACAAACCTAAGCTGCTGTTCATAGGTAACACGATTCAGATTGTCCTGCAGTACAGTGATGATTTCTCTGTTTGCTTTAAGCTCCTCCTGCAAATCCGCGACATCCTTCTCCACGGCTGTGCTGGGACCCGTATGTAACTGGTTCCCTGCATTGCTTCCTGGCTGCAGTACAACAACAAAGGTAAAGAGACAAAGACAAGAGGGCCATGGGTCCTATGGTGCTCACCTGAGAGCCAAAGGAACTAGACTATTCTGAAAAAATGCAAGCTGATTCATGAAGATTGGACCAAAAAAGTGACTTTTTACATGTTTTTTATAATTGACCTAGTGACATTGTTTTTTTAACCCATATGACCCACATTCAATATTTGGCAAGATTTAAATGGGACAAATGTTCTGACTAAGTTTCATCAAGATTTGCCTATAAATGTGGCTAATCCCCCCCGGCGGCTATGTTTTTCAACAAACCATAACCATTTTTAAATTTTCAAACTCAGCTGAGCTTTTGTAAGAATGAATGTTCTGATCAAGTTTCATAAAGATTGGATAATAAATGTGACTTCTAGAGTGTAAACAAGGTTTTACTATAGCCATATAAGGAAAATGCCACGCCCCCTTGTGGCTATCTCAACGGATCACAACCATTTTCAAACTCTGCCAAGATATCATTAGTGCAAATATTCTGACTAAGTTTCATGAGCATTGAACCAAAAATGTGACTTCTAGACTGTTAACAAGGTTTAACTATAGCCATATAAGGAAAACTGCCCGGCCCCCTGGCGGCCAAGTTTTTCAACAGACCAGAACTATTTTCTAACTTATCCAAGATACCATTAGAATAGATGTTCTGACCAAGTTTCATGAAGATTGGACTAAAAATGTGACTTCTAGAGTGTTAACAAGGTTTTACTATAGCCATATTAGGAAAACGGCCCCGCCTCCTGGGGCCATATTTTTAACCAGACCACAACCATTTTTGAACTCATTCAAGATATCATTAGAACAGATGTTCTGACTAAGTTTCATGAAGATTGGGCAATAAATGTGACTTCTAGAGTGTAAACAAGGTTTCACAATAGCCATCCAACCGGAACCATTTTCGAACTCATCCAAGATATTATTAGGACACATATTCTGACCATCTTTCATGACGATTGGACAATAAATGTGTCCTCTAGAGTGTTAACAAGGCAAATGTTGATGACGCACGACGGACAATGGACGACGCACGAAGGACAAAAGGCGATCACAATAGCTTACCATGAGCACAACCCATGAGCACGTTGTGCTCAGGTGAGCTAAAAAGGGCATATCTCCAGGATTTTGCTACGGCTGTTGTGAAGCAGACCAGGCTGATGGTTTCACATACAATGTCTGAATTTTAATTTTCATGGTATTCTCTTGTTTAGCTTTAAATTTTAACTTTACTTTTATGACAAGCTTTAGCTTTACTAAGGCTTGAATTGATGATTGTTTACTGTCTTCAGTAAAGGACTAAACAAGTGGTTTTCTGCAGACATTTAGTTTAAATCACAAGTGACATAGACATAAACAAAACCACCAGTATTTATTTGTGGTGAAAGAGTAACAAATAGCAATCCTTTAGTTGCAACCTGTATCTAAACAATTTTGGAAAAGCCGATCCAATCCCCCTTAACAAACAAAGCTGGCATATTTTTTGAAACGATGGTTGCTTGTTAAAATAATATCAGTTGATATCAGGGAGCAGGATCACATGACTTTGTGGGATTCACAATTTAGGGGTTGTAACATACCCGTAAGTTGTTTTTTTTCAGATAACTTAAAAAAACAAAAACCTTAAGAATTTCAACTTGTGCTTAAAAGACAGTTTTTTTATTCTGCTTATGGCAATTATGGCAATATGAAATATCAGAATTACTTTATTCTTATATCCTGTGTTCTTGTTCAAAAATGTGATGTGTACAGCATTCATGTACACTTTTATGCTGCACGCAACATGAAATTTTGTCACTGATTTCTGACGTATTCAAGGATTTATTATTAAATCTTTAAAGATATTGGCACAAACTGCAAGAAAAAATGTCTTTTATGCACTTAAGATTTTTGCAAATGTATTTCAATAACTTGAGACATTTGCAAAATCAAAGTGTTAACATTCTGTCGAGCCCGTGTGTAAAAAAACCCCATGTGAACCCTGTTGATCCTGAACCCTAGATATGGTATGTTATTTTGAAAGGATTTTAAATGCGCAAGATTTGTTTATACGAGCAGGTTAGTGAGTTTTTCCAAAATCTAGCCCATTCCGGAGTAAATCTAAATCAATATAAAGAAGCCTTTGCAAATGCAGACAAATTATAACAAGGAACTAAATCTGTGTAAAAGGTTTATAACATTTAGTTGAATCTCTACATATTGGCTGCATTAAAATTTCAAGTTGAGAGAGACGACATTACCATCAAGAAATATATTTGGGAAGGCAAAAAAAAAAAAATGTGATTTTCCTCTTTATTTTAAAATTAAAAAATTTGTTAACAAGTTTATGTATCAAAATCTTTGCCGCATAGTGATCAAGTTTTGTTTAACTGAATGTTATTTAAACTATTTCAATGTACAATACCATGGAAAAGATACGTGTATTTACAACAAGAAACAGGGCCATGCAAAAAACAATGTTTCCAACATTTTTTATTTTTTTTTGTAAATAAATAAAATGGGCATTCCTGTGCAAGGCCCAGCATGTAAAAACCTACAAATAAAATGTCAGCGAAATAACTCCACCCAAATTTAAGTTATTAAAACATTTTTTTTTATATATTTTGTAACAGTGATCTTAACCTTGATCCAACTAGTCCCCCATGCAAAACCATGATAGGTCTGTATGTATGTCATCTGTTTTGCAAAGTATTTTATCACAATACTCCATCCTAACTTAAGTTATTGAGCAGAAACCATTGTTTGATTTTTAACAACAGTGACCCTGACTTTCAGCATATCGGCCCATAATACAATCCCTAGCTAGGTCTGCAAGTAAAAAAACATTGGATGTTATGAATGTATGAATGGAAACATCTCTGTATTTAAATTTACCTCTTTTTGCTTCACATTGTTCCGAAAAGGTGACCACCGTGTCTTTTTCATAACTGATACCTCATTAATACAATCATCAGCAGTTGTTTTTGTTTTTGTTTTCTTTAATTCCAGTGAATACAAGTACTTCCAAACAACACAAACAACAACAGCTTATGGTAAAAATTCACATTATCCATTAATTTGAATACCAAATGTTAAACTGCTTTGCCAAGTGAAAACCAGTAGAGTATTGTTTAATGTACTCCACACGCCATAAACAATCCTTGAACTAGCTGCGGCATATGTAGATATACATTCTGAACATATAATACATACATCATATGTAATATTATGTCCTTGTCTGATCATTTCAAATGTACATCATCATTTGACAGATTTTCACATACCGGTACCATATATCCTCTAATAAATGCACTCTTGGGCTTTACATTTTCCCAAGAGGTGGCATTTATTAGAGGTCAAAATAATGGCATTTTTGTATGCATACAGCAAAAAGAACATTATATTAGTTTGTTGTTTATTATCCAAACATTCTAGTCAAAGATTCTAGTTAAAGTTTTACCATATGCATGTATTTGCACTGAATGTTTAAGCAATCAAAAGCACTAATTTGGCANTATTAGAGAATATTTGGTATTCACATAAATGTGCAACATTACAAATGAGAGTGTGTTTTAAAGTTTGCAAGCTGTGGCCATGTCAATTTATCCACATGGACAGTAAATACAAGACAATATTATCTGATACTAGAGATAATAAACAGATAATACACTATCATCATAAGGTTATAAGTTAGATCATGTACATATGGTGTGCAGTGTATATGAATTGTATACCATACATTTAAATCATGACATGCGTTAACAATAAGCATGACACATACACATGTACACATATTTGTCCTATCTGCAAAAAAATCACAATTTCATTCTTTTATTCATGGCATTTTTTAAAAACTAACATAAACACAAGTATGGTTCAATTTCTATGCATCAGAGCTCAAGATAATTGGTAATTAATAATTAAGGTTGAAACAATACATCAAACATTAATTATTAAATGGAAATCATGCATTTGCAACATTATGGTTAAACAAACGTTTGTGACATCACATAGAAAATTTTGAAGTACAAAGTCACTATATTGTTTTACAATATATTTAACTTCATTATTGAAATAACTGATAGAAGAAATTAAAAAAGTTTGTTATAGCTCATTATAAAAAAACATCGTACTTTATATAAATAATAAAACAAAATTTGGATATGCATTATTTTTCGGATAAACATTTTGTGTATACAAAAAATGGTGTTTTATTAAAACTGTTTTTTTCCATTTTAGCTTTAAAAAACTGGGTGCGCGTTACACATGGTTGCGAGTTGTAAATGGTGAAGTATGGTATACAGTATTTATGCAAATTTTTTACTGTAAAAGGCCCTTAATTTTTACAATTTTATCAGAGTAACATAACTTGGCCAATGAGTAAAAATGGGGGAAAAAGGTTGTCACCAATGACATCACTCAGCTCATTCCAGAGAAACGTATTTTTTTTTTAAACCTAGCCGGATAAAAGGTTGAGTTTTAGAAGGAACATTCACATCAAGCTAAAATTAAATAACAGCACAAGTAAAATGTTAAGCTTACCTGGACTAATTGAACTGGTTCAGAGAATTGCCTCTGGCTGACCTTCATTTTCCTAGTTAAGCTTGACAAAAATTTCTTAGCTTTCGAATTATCTCCCTTTTGACCTTCATTCTTTTGCTTGCTGGTACTGATACTTTTGTTGTTGTAAGGTACTGTTTCTGGTGTATTATCAACAATAACCCATGAAGTTTTATTGCCTGCTTCCATTTCCTTGCTGTCGGTTTTAGCAACAGAGGTCAAATCGGTACTTGTTGGCCATTTTTCACTTGGGGTTAATGTATTACTCTTAGAATCTGACTCCACACTCAGGTTAGATATCTGTGAACTAGATCTTATTTTGTCTCCCTTGGCAAATCCCTGGCTAGAAATGCTGTTGCTTTCTGTTGACTCCAGGCTAGATGTTGATACACTTAGATGATCATCTGGATGTAACTCATAGTAGAAGCTGCTTGTGTTCTGGTTTTCATCTCTCTGTCGACCTAAAAAAGCACTCCTTGGTTACTTAATACATTGTCCTACATGCATTTTTTAAAAACCTGCTTTTAAATATTTATCTTATTGAGCACTTCTAGCAGCTTTCCGATAGTAGAAATTCTATTATTTAAGGTTCACATTATTAAAATGTGTCCAGATAACAAAACATACATTTTCTGCTAATTGCGTCATAATGGATTTTGATGGTTACAGCAAAAAGTGGGCCAACAAATATGATTCTCAAAGAAGGTTTTTTTTTATTCTGTGAGCAAAACTCACTGAAGTGAACAAGCATTGAATGCAACAATGCATACTAGTATCATGAAATTCATTATATAAAGACTGAAAAATACATTAAAAAGGGTGGTGCGGTAGTCCAGTGGTAACACACTGGTCTACCATTCCAGAGGTACTGGAAATTTCAGAAATGCTTCTAGTGTTTCCCACCCAACTAGAGATGTACTGGTATGAAACCCAGGTAATTCTTGCATGTATCAGTGCTATACACTGAGCACGTAAAAGAACCAAGGGATCTATTCGCAAAGAGCTAGGGTATCGCACCGGGATTCCTTGTACACTCAATACTGTCTCTTTGGCTTGCTGTCTCTTCAGCAAAAAAAAACAAAGGACCCAATTGGAAATAAGTGCTTGCACTTTCATGGGTTATCCTTGACTGCAAGGTCAAAAGAAATACATACATACATTACATACTCCTAAATGTTGGCAATATAACAGTATTTTGATCGCTTAAGTTGTTTGTACTTGACAATATGACTCCAGTTTGTTTGTAGAAGGAGGCTCCATCAGCAAGGGGGAACACTAGCCAATGGCCCCTACAATGTGTGTCAGGGGGACTGCTAGCCAATGGCCCCTTAAATATGACGCGGGTGGGTCTTGGCTCATCTTTTTTCTCCTACCTTCCATTTCTGTCTCAAGCGTTTTCTTGAAATTCAAATATGGCGGCACCAATAGAACTGATTGCTCAATCATAATGGATTAGAGACTAACCATTACTGGGGCGTATTTCAATTTTTATCGTCAAAAATGGCCAGATTTTTTTTTTCAATTGAGGTTGTAGTTATATGGGATTATCGGATATATATACACACTAGGAAAGCGGTATGTATACAGGTATAGATATGGTACGGTTTATATGCATGTATTGGCAAGTGATTACACAACATGGCAATAAATGAACTCAGAACATATATCCCTGTTTTCTTTATAAAGTTGCCTTGTGGCATGGCCCCTGTTTTTAACGTTATATTGGAGTTTCAGTGTATTCCAAATGCTAGAAGTAGAGGTCATACCTGACAATCCCCACCGTTTGGTTATACTCCACAGAGAAGAGGTCTTGTCTCTTCCAGAGGCCCCTGGTAGAGAGCTCAGGCTGCTCTGGCTGCTTTCTGGATCACCATCAGGCACACAGATTTCTGGCAAATCGCTGGTGATGTCAATGACAGGTTCGTAGGCCATACTTGTTGACCCCATTTCTTTCGATAGCAGACCTCCAATATTGTTGGTTTTCTTAAATATATAAAGCCGCTTTCTGGGAAAACTGGGCTTGATTCACATACGTCAAGTGTCAATCCAGATTCGCCTATGCAGTCCGCACAGGCTTATCAGGGATGACACTTTCTGCTTTCATGGACTTTAAATTTAAGGGAATTCTCTTCTAAGCGAAATTCCAGTTTGAGCAGAAAGTGTTGTCCCTGATTAGCCTATGCCCACTTCACAGGCTAATCTTGGATCACACTTTATGCACATGAATCAGTCAAGTTTTCCCTGAACAAGGCTCAATTATGATAGGTTTTGGACAAACAATGCCTTACACAGTATTTATCCAACCATGTAATTCAAGATATTTCTTGCACAAATTATATAATATTATGTAAACCCACAAGTTGTGATTGGTTTTTCTAGCAGTTTTAAGTATATTTCTCCGTTTCTCTGAGCCTCTTGTTTTTTGAAATACATTGAAAATACACTTATTAACTAGATCTTAAATGCCTTAAAAGACCTTTTTCCGCCTGTGCGCAAGGCTTGGACTGGAGACACAATGCCGCGACAGATTGAACTCTCGTCTTTTCATTTGTAATGTTTGCAACCAGTAGAACATGTTTTTGCGTGTCCCAGCATCAAGATAGTAATCTTTTCCGTCAGCCCTTAAACAGAACACAAATACACGAAAGTCTGAAGGAAAAGCCCCATAACAGTATTACCCCTATGAAAAGTTGTTTATGAAAACACACTGACAAAAAAGTCTGACTTTTGACTGATCACATAAATGTCTGTCTGACAAACTGACATGAAACTGACATGGAAACAGTAATATGCTATGAGCAACAACTGAAAATTAAATACCTCACATTTTGTTAAACATTTAAACAAGAGAGCCATGATGGCTCTAAAGGCTCACCTGAATGTAAGGCGCACCAATTGTTGTCAACTTGACCTTATGATCTAGTTTTTCACCCCACAAGACCAAGAGTCAAATCTGGCCAAGATGTTCCGAAGGTTAACATTCTGACCAAGTTTAATTAAGATTGAGTCTTAAATGATGTATCAAGGCCAGGTTAAGTTAAGATTTGACCCGTTTAACTAGTTTTAGGACACACATAATCCAGATTCAAATCTGTCCTAGATATTTTCCAGATCACCATTTTGGCCAAGTTTTATCAAGATAGAGCCATAAATATGGCCTCTAGAGAAATAAAAAGTTTTTTCTAAGTTAAACCTGGTGACCAAGGTTTTAGATGCACAAGACTCAGATTTGAATTGGGCTTAGATATTGTTATGGTGAACATTCTGAGTACATTTTGTTGAGATTAAATCATAAATGTGGCTTCTAAAATGGTAACAATGTTTTTTCTAAAATTTGAACTGGTGACCTATTTTTTTTTAAGCACTTTACCCGAATTAAAAATTAGCCTAGATATTGTCAAAATCATTATTCTGGCCATTTTTTTATATAGAATGAGTCATAAGTGTGGCCTCTATAGTGGTAACAAGGTTTTTGATTTAAGATTTGACCTGGTGACCTAATTTTTATATGCACTTGACCCAGTTTCTAATTTGGCTTAGTTATTGTAAAGAGAAACTTTCTGATTAAGTTTCATCTAGATTGAATAAAAAATTAGGATTCTAGGGTGTTAATAAGGTTTTAGTTTTTTGATGCTTGTGACCCAGATTCAAACTCAGCTACATATTGTCAAGATCAACATTCTGACCAAGTTTCATCAGGAATGGACCAAAATGATGACTCTAGAGCATTTATAGCAAGCTTAAGAAGCACAACACACCAGGACGGAAATAGGATGACCATTATAACGCACCATGAGCATTACATACTCAGGTGAGCTACACAATGTTTAAGAATTTCATCATATTCAAATGTTTTAATATCAAAATTACCTTAAAACTTAGACTTTATTTGACCAGTTCTTAATACAATCCTAACACTTTTCAAATCTGCATTCCTGCTTGGCAATATTTTCCATACGATTATGTATGTCAAAACAATCTGATTTGCACAATTTAAATTATATTATCAATAGGTTTATAGTGAAAAATTTGTTACATTTTAATTATATTTTTAATACCACTTACTTAATCTGAAAAATCCCTGGTCGCTCAATATTGCTTGCAGCAAAATCGAATGATGCTGTTGCTATAGAAATCTCCCCAAGGGATGCAAGGTCTAAAGGATCTCTGGAAAAAAAAGCCGGAAATGTTAACTTTAATGTTCTGCTAATATATTTAATATATTAGCACCAATAAAAGTAGTCAACATTTATGCACCACTAGCAGCATTTTCCTGATAAACTTTGATTTGAAAAACGATATCTTTGAAATCACATTTACCGACCCATTTTTCAATTTAAAGTTAAACAAGAGATGTGTTTGTCAGAAACACAATACCCCATAATGCGCTGCTTTGATTTTTTGATTTTTTTTTACCTTTGACCTTGAAGGATGACCTTGACCTTTCACCACTCAAAATGTGCAGCTCCATGAGATACACATGCATGCCAAATATGAAGTTGCTATCTTCAATATTGCAAAAGTTATGACAAAACTTTAATTTTGGTTAAAATTTTGGACAGACAGACAGAATGACAGACAGACAGACAGGCCAAAAACAATATACCCCCTATTTTTAAAAATGGGGCATACAAATCACAATTATATATGAAAAACAAGGGTCAATGGGCCATGACAGACTCATCTGAGACCTGAATAAACAAAACTATTATAAGAAAGTGGAGTTTAGAAGAATAAAAGTACTTTATGAAATAAAAATATATAATTTGATTTTTTTTCTAGGCACATTATTATGACAAACTTTTGATAATTGAAATATTTCCAACACAGAAGGTATCATCATCATTGTCCATCAAATTTATTAATATTCTATATTGGTTCTAGATATCATAAATTAAAAAATTCTTCATGTACAATGTCATCCTGGTTGATAGCGTGGGCTTTAAAATGTGCTGAATAAAAACTTCATAGCGCAGTGAACGATGACATCATTACTTTTAGTAAGAAATTTTTTAGTGCATTTTTTTAAATATGATAAACCTTTCCTCTAAATTTAAACAATTGTTTAAGCTGTATCAAGAGCACTACAATTGTTGAGATAGGTCAGTATTGATCTGTGACCAGTACAGTTATTGTATAGACCTCCAAATGGAAAGCGTATATTCGGCCTCCTGAGTGCTGATTGGCTGATAAGATTTTGGAGCAGAATAGATTGACATTTATCTCACACATGTCTTGTTTAAGCGCCTACACAAACAGCTGATCGTTAGCAGAATGCAAATTACAGCCTGATCAGAGCTTTCAAGTGCTTGTGAAAATTTCAAGTGTTCAATAACCATGATAAAAAATCAAGCGTCATAATAACACTGATTTGGAAGTTAAGGCACAGCGATGCCACTGTGCTCAAACTGCCTGGGGAAAAGCCTGAGTGGGCGGAGTCTAAACTTTGCATGTGTGTGTTACCTCACTTGTCAACTTTTCTATTACAGGTAGCTAAATCTTAAGCCAGTAAATTTGCAAAGTACAGTCAAGTTACCATTACCGTATCAGTAGCATAATAAACTTGTTCTGGTGAAAAGCAATAAATGTTTTGAGACTTCTTTAACACCTGTTTGATTAAATAAAACCTTTGGTTACTGATTCAGCTCAAAGTCTTATTTTTAAACGCAGGCAAAATGTATTTGTGATACCTTTTTTTCGCCGCAGAATTCATGCATTAACAGATCAGTTGTAGCCATAACGGATCACTGATAGAAACCACTCAGGGGGCATCTTACTAGCTATTTGAACGGTCGAAACATGAACTGTGTTGTTAAAGATGACCAAATTACATTGCCAGTTATAAATTAAATTCATTTTTGTTTTGTTATTAATTGTTTTCTATATTACGTGATCTTGTTACTACACTTTACGGATGGTGTTCTTGTGTGAATTTTCTGTTGAAAATCCTATATAGATCGATATGGGCATCTTATAAACCATGTAAATTGTTTTAATCATATCTTATCATTGATATTGAACATGGAACATAAATAAAACATTAAGATTGAGAACATTAATTTTAAGAATCAACAAGATTTGCATATATTTTAATATAATATATTATCAATACTCATATTATCACGCTTGATCCGTTATTGCCCTAATACTGCATTTCATTTAAGGTGTTGCAAAATCTTAAACACAAATCAAAACTGAAATGGACTTTTGCAGACAGAAAGACTACTAAATGACCTTTAAATTAATGCGTAAACTTCTTACTTTCCAACAGAGTTATAGCATATGGCCGCGAAAAATGTTCAACCTCGATTTGGAAACGAGACGGAAGTCAACAAAGTCGTTTATACATGTCAGCAAAACAGACCCAAATGTTTGACAAAGAGTAGCTCCGATTACGACTCAATCAATGCGTTTTAAAGAACAGGCCTTGAAGATGCTGTGTGCAAAATATCATCTTAAAATGTCAATTATTTATCGCGATAAGCAGTCTTGAACATCAAAGTGATCCGCTATGGGTATAGTCCAACTTGTTGACGCTCTCAAATATTAAGCTACTTTTTATATGGGTAATATTTGGAGCATACAACGGGGGAAGGACCAAAACAATGGTTTTTCTTCTTTGTCTATATTGTTGCGCAAGGATTTTGTCGCAATATTCAAGCCCCGATATCAGACAGTTAATATCAACGGATTGCAATAATATTTTACATACATGTGTAGATAATTCATTTCTCGATAATGTTCCGTAAGAATTATGTAATGACACTTTCAATTTTGCACGCCTGAGCAATTTAAATCAACCCACTATTCACATTTTCAATTCCTCTTGCTTTTCCCGTTGTGTACCGCAGGTAGATTTTAATCGATAACGCTGCCTATTACACCGTAATGCCTTCTTCTGATTGGTTGATATTTAAATGTTTCATAACATGGCGAGAGGTCAGTGATTGTATTGCGATTAAAGCAGAAGTTTAACTGAAACAAATAATGCTTTTTAACTTCAATTCGACGATATTTGAGGTAAAAATGGACTTCTTAAATAAAACTTTATGAGTTGGTAATGTTATTTTGCAATTTTAAGCATATTGATGAAAATTTAAACTTTCTGGTTTCCACCACGTAATTGGTCCTTGGCGGATAAGACGTTCCAAAGAATTTAGCCCGTATAAAAAGTATCTCTAAATTCTTGGCAACGTCTTATAAATAAGACTACTACTTAGATATCTAGTTATGTTTGAATGGACCTTTCTGAAATACTTATTTACTGAAAAGCATAATATCATTATGTATTCAAACAAGGGTCAACCTTAAATTACTGTCAATGAACAT